>OMKZ01008761.1:2011-13942 GCA_900302535.1 Neoniphon sammara | reverse complement strand
CTCATTGACGCTGGTGGAGAGGCGGTAGTGGAGGAGAGGAGTCCGCTCTGTCATGGTGAAACCTGCCTCTAAACCTTCACAACTTCATAGAGTGCTTGCGACAACTTCAAACCAAGTTGTCACGTCAGCTTTAGGTCTGAAACCAGACTCCCAATCACAGCGACAGACTGATTTAACGCTTATCGGTGCTAAGGCTGTCTAAAATGTTCAAAATATTTTCCTGAAAAGTGGGGAGGTTTATCCGTGATTGATCCGAATTGCCAGTCAATAAAAATAGCCCTACTTCGATGGCAAAGCAGGTGATAAACAATGTTTTCGATTTCAGCAAAAAATAAATAAATAAAATGAACTAAACGCGACCAGGCGAGCTGAATATTCACCTGTAGCCCTTCAACCAAAAAGTAGGAATAAAAATCATCTAAAATTCACATAAGCTCCCTACCTCCTTTGCCATTGTGGCAGAAGCTGTAGATGATTTGCAACAAACTACGGAATACAGCCATCATGTGATGAACATGTGTCAAGTTTACCGCAATCACAAGCATAACTTCCGGTTACAGCTTTCGAAATAAATTTCTTAATGACAAGTGGTGTTGCAATACTGTCTGATAAATAGAGAACCACAGTGAAAAATTAAAGAAGTACTCCAACTTTTGGGCAAAAATACCCCCTATCCGATTTACCCAGACTGAGACAAGATGTTGGAAAACATTTTCACCTCTCCACTGCTTCGGTTCGGATGATTAGCATTTTGTGTTAGCTTAGCATAAAGACTGGAAGTATAAAGGAGTCATTAGCCTTGCTCCGTCAAAGTGAAAAAATAAATCTTAAAGCAACTCTGAAGCTGCGTTATTTACACAATCGTGTGTTATGGTAAATAAATACATGTCTTGGATGTTTGTTTTTTTTGACGAAAGTCCTATTAGAAGTAGTTAGATGGTAGGAACTATGACTGATAATAAACTCATACGTTAAGTGGTTATAGCTCCAACAGATAGATAGATAGATAGATAGGTACTTTATTGATCCCGAGGGAAATTCAAGAGTCTATTCCTACCATCTAACTTCTCCTAAACAGCTAGTTTTTATTTTTAATCCAAGGCGTGTATTTCAAATACACTTACACTGTGTAAACAAGACACCTTCAGAGCTGTTATAAGGTTTATTTTTCACTTTGACGGAGCCAGGCTATGTAGACTTCAAGTCTTTATGCTAAGCTAACACGAAATGCTAACCATAGGAACCGAACCAGTGGATCCAAGTTACAGAGGTGAAAATGGACACCTCTGTAACTTGGAACAAATTGTATGTCTGGGTAAGCCGGGAAAAGGGTAATGCCCAAAACGTCGTATGAGAGAAAATGCCACAAGGCTAACAAAAATGCACAGAGAAAGACTCAATCACAAAAATACACATAAACTGAAGGAATACCTGCCTGCTTTGCAAAAGTAGATGAGCCAGTTGTTCCTAGTTTGTTTATTTGTCAAGCCCTAAATCACAATGAGGAATTTGTATTCCATTACCTGGTGTCAAGCCAGTCAGAATAAGCCAACGGTGAAATGTCCTGTGCTTGTTACGTATATGGGGATGTCAAAAATAGACAAAATATATTAAACGGAAATACTTTTATCCTTTTTTAACGGAATTTCACCAACTTCCGGTCTTGCTCTGCATATGTCTAGCTTGACGGAGTTGCGTGCAGCCTGGGTCCTCCAGCCTGTTGCATTAGATCATATGATCAGGTCCGCTGGGCCAATCTGAACCCTGCTGGCCCTCCAGCTGCCAAACCGCTAGTCTGCGTCAAGCTTCACACAGGTAACGCTGTCAGACGGGAAGTATTTTGCCTTATAAATAAAAACGTTTTTTTTTTCATTGAAAAACTTTGAATTTAAGAGCTAGAAACGAGATAAATATAGATATACAGAAGATTATGCCGTATATTTGATGTGTGGTAAATTATTTCCGTGCTTAACATTGACTTGACATTAGGGAATGGGGTTCGGCCCATAATTAAAAGAGCATACTTCCAAGTTTAGTGTTGCAGTTCTTGTTTGCACATAAATAAATAAAAAAAAAAATAAAATAAAAAACAATCAGAAAAAATGAAAGAAATTTTAAGAATCTTGCCAATATGAAATACTTATTCCAACCTGAGCTCAAAGTGTGTTGTTTATGTATCCTATATGTGCATATTAATTAATAGCCATCATTGCCTTTTATGCTCTTGTTATTTAAGGCACTGTAAGGGCTATAAATATTTCATTTTCAGCAAGGTGCTTCTTCCCAACCCCCCTTCATTAATGTCATTAGTAACACCTGTGTTTACCTGCTGTTTCATGTCTAAATGGCTGCTGTGAAAAAGTTTACTGCCTTTCATTTGTCTGTGACGATATGACAAAGATTTATCAGGTAACAAAACAACAGTGTTTCATTTTCACTTCTGTTTTTAGGTTTTTCAGCACTCAAAGAAAGAAGAAGTTGCATCACATGTTCACCAGTAAAGATTTAATCAGTCATGACTACTTATCTTTTACTTTCCGTTTGGCTAGTTTGACACTCGTGTTAAAACTTTGGTCTACTGACAATTCTGAAAGTTCACAGGAGTTTACAAGTGGACCCTCAGTCTTTTTGACACTGATGTTATGATGCTATGAGGACCCACCCACACACTCCCCTAAAACACACACACACACACACACACACGCACACACGCACACCTCCCCACCCATCTAAAATCCTCTTGAGTAAATAAATAAAAATAATAACATGCATCAAGAGAACACTGCAGTGATATAGTGGTAATTATTTATTATGGAAGAAATATAAAAATAGAATTGTATTGATACACTGTGCATCTTTATCATTTCCTCTGACAAGAAAGCTTCAATGAAATGACTCACACAGGTGAATAAACTTGTCACGCGCGTGTGCACACACACACACACACACACAGCTTGCACTTATGAATTACCTGTAAATTAGTGCTCTAATAAGCCTGATCTCTTGGTTTACATAACCATCCTTAAGATTATATATACACACACATATAAAATAAAATACAAATAGAACTAATATTATGTGTCTAATTCATACCAAAAAATACCTCATCTGCATGTTAATTCCTTCATTTCATCCTCTTCTTTAGAAAGGCAGCCAATTAGAATCGCAATCCAAGTTCTCCCTCAGGCCAGGGCTTAAATACATCCAGTCTGTTTAATAGTCATTAGAGTTACATTAGCTAGCCTTTCACAGCCCAACAGACAGATGGACTGGAATGTTTTCAAGAGCCCATCTGCTTTTTTACACCAGGGCAAATCAGCTCACAACTAAGTATAGTGCACTGCTCATCTGCCACCCACAGAGGGTGCTGGAGTCACAGTTTTCATTACAGGTGACATGTGAGGAGGCATGACCACCAACGTGATTGTGGTTATGCAGACAAAAATTGAATTGGTGTAGACTGGTATATTAGTGTGCCGATATTTGGCTTTTACTGAAAGATTTTATAGAGCGTTTCTTCCTGTTTACTTTTAGGGGTGTCAGTCTGTAATGAAAGCTGCTTCACCTTGCCTTGCATTATAACTCCATCCTTGAATACCCTTACACTGCATATTGAGTGATGTTCATTACATTCCAGGACCTATTTTGTGACAAAGTGTCAATATGATAGCATAACAAAAACAAGACAGGTTTGCCAAAACATGTCTTGTGGCTGCTGCTGTCAGTGGGGAAACTGGTGTCTTGTCCTTTTCTACAATCAGTGTCTCCCTGTATGATTACTGAATGTGAAAACGATGAGTCTTGATCTTTGATTCCAAGGGAGTCTGGAAATAACTCAAGGTGATGTCAGGTTGTGAATGTTTAGCCAGTTATCCATGGGAATAAATAAAATACACTAAACAACAAAATGGACCTAGAAATGCAAGGCACATCACAAACAGCTGTTTGTTTCACAGTGTTATTGGGTGGCAGTGATAGGAGGAGTACTAGAAAGTCCTACTCAGTTACAAGTATTGTTACTTTGTTGATATTTTACTTACATAGGAGTAAACATACTGATGTAAAAATCTACTTAAAGCACAATTTAACAGTGGTCAAGTGTTGGGTTGTATAGCTACCCGGGCATGATTCCACATGATGGAATCATTAGTTATTCCGTGCTCCCTGAGCTGCTAATCCAGAATACTGCATTTATTTCTCTCCATTCACTTCCATAGCGCATAAACAAACATGAACGTGTCATATGTCAGTATAAAAAACAACAAGCTCAGGTACCCATTTTTTTCGTATAATTACAATTATTTGTGAAAGTAATATCAAGTCATTTCTTCCTTGCACAAGGTTACTATGCAGAAGTTTCCTGCCGGATCTACTTTCCAATTAAAAAAGGAAAATTACAAGAAAAGAGTCATTTCATTTCCTCAAAATGGGTATCTGCACTTGTTTTTATATTGGCATTTTGTCCACATTAGTTTATCTGTTGAAAGTGTTATTTTGGGACCTGTTTTGCTGTGCTATGGAAGTAAATGGAGAGATACAGATACAGTAGTCTGGATTAGACTCATATCACATCCAGGCAACTCAATATGATGTCAGGTTGTGAATCATAAAACCCAGAGTTCTACTAAAGCTCATTGAACACGTACTCAAAGGAAAGGTTGCTGAGTTGCTTCTCAGAAACGAGAACAGTGTTGCATGTCAGCTTTCCTAGGAAATTCGAAAAAGACAACCGTGTAAATTTCAAACTTCGTTCAACTGGGAAATCTGGAAATTACAAAATAAAGTGCACCATGCATGCATCAGAATCAGATGAGGATCCAGCAGCTGTATTCAGTTTGGAAGCTTTTGATAGAGTGGGTTGGGAATACCTATGGGCAGTCATGGAAAAATTTGGATTTGGGAGCAAATTTTTGTTAATGGTTGAAACACTTTACTCTAATCCCTACGCAGTTGTACAAACAGGTAACGTGTTATCTAAATCATTTTCCTTACAGCGTGGCACTCGTCAAGGCTGCCCACTGTCTCCGTTGCTTTTTGCATTGATAGGTATGATAGAACTGGTCTGCTCTCATTTCAACAGCTCAAAGAGAGATTCTTTCTGGGTCTTCTTGGTTCCTCTACCTCCAACTGAGCAATTCGCGCCCATGGAGTCCCCTGGGACTCGCCTCTACCCTCTCATCCATTAAGCACTTGGGTTGAGCCTAGATCATCCTATGCTGGCTTAGTTTCCAAAATTTATAATCACCTAGTCACAAAAAATGCCCAAACTCTCGGGATTTGGGCCCTCATAGAAAGATCACTGGCTGTAATTCATAAGGCCCGGGCGTCCTCAGTAGAGGCTTGGGTTGGCCTCATTAGCTCTCTCTCAGACCCACATTTTCTTATTTAGCAATAACTGTGATAAAAGAATTTGATAATACAAAAATATACACACAGAGTCTGGCCGCTTTTCTTATATGGAAAACTGGTATAGTTTCAGGTTTGGTATGTTTGTCTTTGAATTTTTGTTTTCTTTTGCTTTACCTTTGTGTACGTGTGTTTGGTGTTTTTATTACTTGCCATATTTTTATTTTTTTGTTTAAGTCTTCAAGGCAATGGTGGTTTGTATATAGTTCTTTGTTTTATTTGTCTTATTACTGACTGTATAATCCTTGGTGATTGTATTCTATGTACAGCTATCTCATGTAGCAAAAGACAATAAAAAGTTCATCACAAAAAATAATAAAGTGCACCAACAAAGTAAAGCCAGATCACTCTTCTCTTCTTCTCTTCTAACTGTTCACTATGAATGGTTCCATGAGTGGTCAGTCTACAATGTTCCAAAATTTGTATGTGATAAGATGTAAGTCCAATTCTGGAAAAACAGACTAAAGGTTGATGAAATCCTAAGCTTTTTATGACAGAAAAGCGTTGTTGCACTGACCTTTATGACAGCTGACAGCTGCTGTGACCACACCTAACATCACTGCTTGGTGTGCTCCTAAGTACACTGCTGCGTTTCTGACCACACCCAACAGTGATGCTGAAATGCCAAACAAGGCACATCATCGCAAAGTGAAAAATTTAAACCAGCCAAATCTAGATGTTCTGCTCGGGTTTCATGCTACTTTACATAAAAGTAAAATCACTGACTTTAGAAAACACCTAAAAAGCTACGAGTACACTAAAAGGCTCCTCAACTGCAGTAATGTGAGCAAATGCAATGAGATGCTTCCATTCCTGTAAGGTGCATGTTTTAGGTTTGGAAAATACTTGGTAACAGCAACTTCAGTCTAAAAATATCGCTATCAGTTTCGGCCCTCAAAGAAGCACATCAGTCGAACACTAATTCAGGACCAAGTTCATCTTTTATGGCCTTCCTCGCCAAAGCAGAACAAATGATTTCGGGATGTGTCCTGCTCGTTTTCTGCACCCGAATCCACTTCTGCTCCTTTGTCCTCAGGTTTTGTCCATGATCGCCCGTTTCCTCCGAGTGTTCCTGTTCCTCTGCTGAAGTGTCTATGACTAAACAAGGTCATTCCATTTGGCAAAGTACCACTGAGGCCTTTTCATTTGTGGATTAAACAGATGAGAAGGCTCACCTCTTTTCGCAAAGTTTTTTGTTTTCATTCATTCTTTAAGGTGAGTCATCTGCGGCGGCCTCGACACGTACTGTTCTGGATGTCTGCAACGAGGTATTCCAGTTTTCCCTGGAGTAGTTTTTGGTATTGTTGAAGCACTTCCCTCAGGCTCTGACTGGACTGGCTGGGACAGTCTCTCTGTTCTGTAGAATTAGAATTAGCTATGGTTGAGTTCTCCTGTAAGGGCCAAAGAACAAGAGTCATTCAAGTATAGATTTTAGATGCAGTAGGATTTGACTGATGTGGGTTTTTCAAAGCTGATTCTGATAGTTTTGGATCAACACTGATCTGCCCATTTTCACGCTCTAAAACATTTGAGAAATGGCACGTATTCCTTGTTTAACCCCGATTTTTACTCTAGTGATCAAACCGCATCATATCTCCCATACTGGAGTTGACAACTTCCCGGTAGCAGAAAATTACCATAATGTATCTTCAGAGGTGTTAATCAGTGCAAACAACTCAATGCAACACATTTCATACTCAAGCCAAAACTATCACTGACAAAGGAATTTTTCCAGTACTGAGCATTGTGGTATACTGTATTACTTCTTTACTTAGATGTTTCTCTTTGATCTCTGCTCTAATTAGTTTGTTTACTGCTTACTGGGAGACTGATACTTGTATTTCTGCCAACTGGAAGCATACACTGTGCCAGAGACCTGTTGATGTGGCAATTTTGTCGTTGCCAATACATTTTGGTAGGTTAATAAGAAGTCGCATGCTAGATTAACGAATGCACATTTAAAAAGTAAATATCAGCCTGACATAACAGCAAATTTTTATATATAGGCCAAGACCTAACATGATTTTGTGCAAATGTTACAAAGAGCCATGGTCAAATTTGAAATATTGTTGAAAAGTACAGAACTGTAGAAAAGTAGGATGGTTTTGCTCACTACACAGTAGTATTTGTTTATATATGTGTGTGTGTGTGTGTGTGTGTGTGTGTGTGTGCGTGTGTATGTGTGTGTGTTTCAGAGAGAGAGAGTTATGTGTGCAGTTTCTTGAGAAAGCATGAGATCACATAGTAGACTCAACTTGTAATTGAATCTGTTTCTATTGTCAGTGTGTGTGTGTGTGTGTGTGTGTGTGTGTGTGTGTGTGTATTTCCAGGTGTTCAAGCTGTGACATGGGGCTCAAATGATATGAATGAAAGCATGGAGTGATAACTATCTATGTTGAAAGAGCTACTGACAGTTCATACTGTTAAAATTCCGTCTCCAAAGTCTGCAAATTATGTGTTTTGCGTTATATTCCACAGAATTTAGGGGCAAAGTCAGCCAAAAGTCATGTAATATGATCCAGCTGAAGTTCTCCCCAACACTATTAAAGTTTAAGTGTACCTTGCAGAGTTATTATAGTTATTATAGTTATTATAGAGATTATGGAGACATTACTATCTCCAGGAGATTGTGTTTGGTCGGTTGTGTCCCTGTATCTGTTATCAGCAAATCTCACAAACTATTAACAGCCTAGAAAATTTTGTGCACATTTATGACTGTATGATGAAAAATCTCTTATGGTATTCCGTGATTCAAAAACGTTGAAAAACATTTGTTCTCGCTACTTCCGTCCACTCACTCCATTCATTGTCTAGCTCGCTCAACCATCACAGCTCTCTCCCTCCGTCTCTCTGTTCTCATGCTACTGGACCTATCAGCCTAATAGGCTTTTTTTCTTTTTTTTTTTGGCTATGTTCGCTCCGATAGCAGATGAAAAAATCCAGGAGGTGCGTTGCATTTTCTGGTTAAGTTCATAAAACACTCTGCTGATGAAGAAAGTCAACAGAACACAGAGCAGACACACAGGAGAACAACATTGTATAAAGTGTCAGAGGCTGATGGGATCTGTCAACAAGCGGGGGTTCAAATAGGTTCAATAGCCTGATGCTTCAACACTGTAAAAAATGAAGTGTAAAACAGCCGTCGCTGTTTCATACGTCAGTGGACTAATTTGCCTCATCTTCTCAGGTCTTTGGACAAGGGACAAGATCAAAGCCATCATGGAAAACCCCTCTCACCCTCTGTACAACCAGCTGTGGCACAAAGCAATAAGAGCTCTCTACTTTATATAAACACTGTGTTCCCACACACACCTGGAGGAGATCTGCATGAGTGCACTCTTTGAGTTATATTAAGTTACAGATATAGATATACATCTAGATATTACAGATAGGTCATTATAGAGACGTGTGTATCTCTATGCCTATCAAAGGAGTTTGAACTATTTACTGAAACAAATGGTTGTACATGCACTGTTGTATTTGGTGGAAAAGCCTCTGCTCTTGAGGAAGCTCCCCAAATGAATCCATACAGCATTAGAGAGATTCTGCCTGGGAGCAAAGTACATACAAAAAGAATAAATAAATAAACAAATAAACAAATAAATCCAAATGTTTGGTGTGGGTTACAAATTGGTATGGATAGTAGGAAGTGTGTATTTTGTATTTATATTATTTGCAACAAGTATTGTGTAATACAAATGATATATCATAATAATAAATAAATATTAATATTTTCAACATAAAAGTCATTCTTTTTTGAATCTGCACATGAACAAAATCAAGAAAACTACCTGTATTCATATTTTACTACAATTAGTTTCACAAACAGTTGTAGTTCCGTTTTATTTATTTTTTTTACAGGGATTCTTTAATTTTTATGTAATTTCATGACAATAATTTTGTCTTGTTTTGCTAAACATATAGTTTTGCTTTCACTTTAGTGATAGTATGCATCCACATCTAATCTTGTGTCCATTTTTGTGTGTGTGCATGTGTGTGTGTGTGTGTGTGTGTGTGTGTGTGTGTGTGCATGTGCATGTGTTCATGTATGTGTGCGCATATCACCTGTATGGGAAATTGTTTGACTATGAGCAGCTCGTTCCTGAGCCGCTGCTCCAGTTTCGTTAACACGGTGGTCTGACAGGACAGAGAGACCTGGCTCTTTACATGCCTCACCCCGTCCCGGAGCACCCTGAGGCCCGCCTCCACCTCCATACGCTTCCTCTGGAGCTGGATACACACACAAACACACACAAAGAGAAAGTCTTTCAATCCCAAGATAACTCACATTCAATTCTGGCAATTAAGGTTCAGCGTCAGCAAGTCTTACTGCCATGTGGTTTAAAAATGGCTCAAATCATTTGAAGAAATTTGATGATGTGCAACATTACCTCACAACATCGTGTCTAATCAAAAATGTATCCTCGTGAAAATTGTGCAGTGTTTTTTTTTCTGCCCTGCACTTTCCAGAGATCACCTGTCAATCAAACAGTTTGGGCAGGACTGTGAGGTCTTTCTTCTTGGATTTGCTGTTGATGAAGTTTGAGTTTCTGTTTCTTTGTCTGTTCAACCATGGTGGCTATCATTACTCATTATAACAACCCAGTTCTTCTGTTTATTCCAAATCAACTGGACATGTAAAACACCTCACTTCCCGCATGTGCACCAGAGGATTTTTCCAGGAAAAACCTAGCAGACACCGAGTGTTTAGAACAGCAAATGAAAAAGCTCTTCATGAACTGGAAACATTTACTGTAAATGTTATGGGTCTGGTAATTTGCTTCTGAAGGCTGGGGCTTTGTATCTTTTAGCCCTGTTATATTTTTCATCTGGAACAAGTTTTCTGTCATTCAGAACTTCTGTCACTTCTTCTACATCCATGCTTGATAATGAGTGTTGCCTGCACAAAATGTGGGCTCAGTTCAAACTGATTGGTCTACATGGACTGGTTGTTTTCACCAGTCACCTTTAGAATCAAGTCATGTTACATGCCAAGACACTAATCGAACTCTGCTGTCTATACTGGGCATTTACTGTGTGTGGATTTGGTAGGGGCCTTGATCTGCCAATCAGTGTAATTTGAGTTTAACTAAAGGAACATGTTATAAATGGTTTAAATCAATCATTCCTGGATCTAGGTAAGAGATGGTAAGGCAGAGACTGTAAGCACAATATCAGGTAAAGACAAGGCAGGATTTATGGGTCTCATTTCCTTTTTCAAAAGAAGAATAAAGGCAGCATATGTGATAGGCTTAGTTAAATAAGTGATTGATAGTAAAGATCATCCAGATGTGGGCTGGTGAGCTTATTACCACAGTGGTCAGATGGAAACAGGAGCTGTAGCTTGGAGTGACACTTGACTTGGCTGATAACTTCATGATTGGATACCCACGAACTACAGCTTCATGTTACCAAATGCAAAACTGATTCACACTGTGCTTGATATCTAGCCTAGCATGTCTTTGCCTGAGTCAATATAAAGCTGGGTCAACGTGCAGAAAGCGTCTCTTATGCCTCCTGTCTGCCAGCTGATTGGTCGATTAGTTAGCAAAGTCAGACTTAATCCTACATTCATCCTGCTGAGCCTTAAAACTAATTCCATTCACATAAAGAAAAAATATTTTTACCTTGAGACAGTTTTTCCTTTAAACCTGAGAAAATGTATTAAAATGAGTTTGAATTTGGGCCTCTATATGTTTTTATAATGCACAGTATAATCTCCATCCATTCAGATTAGGTGAGACTTTTCTGATGCTCTGTAACTAACAGCCAGGTTGTAGCATGGAAACGATCAGATTTCTAACGGAAGACGACAGATGAAATCATTTGCTTCTTTTAAGCTTTGTTTCCTTACCTAACAAACAAACTATTAGCGCAAGCTTGATCTAATATTAAGAGTTAGTGAAATATTGAGAAGCATAACCTTTGATTGACTATATTCTTTTATAGTAAACAGACAGATGAGGAGTGATGAGCATATCTATGTTTCATATATGCCCTTTTTAATTTTTATTATAGCCTGCATTCATTATTTTTATCTGTGTTTCGCTGTTTAGATGAGAAGAGGGAAACAATAGTGGTTTAATAGTGGTGTGTGTCTGTGTGTGTGTGGGAGTGTGTGTGTGTCCTTGAAAGTAACACTTACAGTTTTTCTTTTCCATGCTGTTACATTTATCCTGACACATGGTAACTGGAGAGATGAGGGAAGCACATCTGAACCATTGCACTGATCCTGATCCTGGGTTCATACACCAAAAAGTTTGGCAGACGCACACGCGCACACACACATACACACACAGACAAATCAGCTAAGCACAGTTTTGGCTCTGCAAAGTACATTAAATTTAACTGAAGAAAACAACAACATTGTAATACCTGCTAGCCTTTTTTTATATATTAAAGTTTTTATTTGTGGGTGGACAAAAAATATTTATTTAAACTCATGCATAACTATGTCTAATAACCTCTGAATCTTTTTTTTAAACTTTCATTTCATTTTTTTTTTTTTTTTTTTTTTTTTTTTTT
>OMKZ01008760.1:15155-27027 GCA_900302535.1 Neoniphon sammara | reverse complement strand
AATGCAGGGCTTGATGAAAGTGGTCTCCTACCTGAACTTGGCAGTTTCTGGTTCCATCTCCAGCAGTTCCCTCACAGGAGAGCGGGGCACATTCGCAGAGAATTTCTCTGTATGGGGGAAGGATGGGGACGTTAATGGAAAAACAATCATAAACTGCATATTATACCTCTTCAACGCTCAAATTCTTCCTCACATGTCATCACAACTGTCAAAAATAAAGAATGTTTGCCATCACTTATGATCCCTGCATGAACAGCTAAACAATCAAGAAACAAAAACAAGAATGAATCATTTCCCCTTCACTCCGCCTCACCTATAAGTGGCCTCATCATTGGATAATACACTTGCCACACTGTTTCCAATGACATCCTGCTGTCCATGTAAATTGCTCCGGCTAGCGACTCGAAGATATCCCCCATTGCCTTGGGGACCTCAATGTCTTCCTCCTTCTCTTCATCTTCTTCGGAGCGCCGCAGCTGAGGAACAAAACCACACAAAACTGGTGTGACATCATAAAACACCATTTCAAGTGTACTAAATACAAATACTAAGCATGGCTATATCCATGTACTTTAGGTAAACTCAAATATGTCATTTTTCAATTAAGTTTTTACTGTCATCACTGAGTGTAGAAAATATCATGAAACTGAGAATCACAAGTCCTTTCTATACAGAGAGGGGCCTATCAGTTGATTTCAGGCAAACCAGCAGTTTTGCTGGGATCAAAAGTTATCTGTTATCATCTACTAGGCTCAACAAACAAACAGTAACTGTTAGTTTGTTAGCACAGCACACCAAGGATTATTTTACCATTCTAACACTCTATCAGAAGGGGTGAGGGCTAGCAGTGATTTTGGGCTCTAAATAAACTTGAACTTGAACTTGAACTAGCAAAGTGCTTCCATCTACATATGAACCTTTAGCTAGCAATGGTGTCAGCCGTGGACTTTCTCACATCAACTCTACCACCACAAGCCTCCAAAGTGTACGTTTTTAGCAAGTGAGCTCTACAGTAATGTTAGGTAGGAAAACATTAGCTACCATATTGTTGCAGTGCTATTAAGACCTGTAGCTCTTTCAGTTCCAACAAATGGGATATTTTCACTTTGCTGGACAGTCGGTTGGTCTTAAGAGTCCAGACAATATTGTTACCCTACAAGGGAACTAAAGCTCACCCAGCCCTGCTGGAATGGATTACTATAGAAAATGCAGCCCCTAAAACTCCATTTTATTACAATTAGTGACTTTTAGATACTCCTTGTGTATCCCATGTTATCCTTAAGGCATAAAAGTACCTCTCAAACAGAGGGGATTTGGTGCCATTATAGCCATTTCCAGGCAAATTAAATCCAAATGCATTTATTTCCCTCAGTAGTCAAGTAAGTCATAGAATATGAAACAGATTCATAGAAACTGCATGTTAACTATTATTTAAAACAAAAAATAGACTAAAACAGCAAAGCTTATGTTTCTTCCTACAAAGCTTTGTTGGTCAATGCTGATGTCACGGACATATAAGCCACAGCAGCATCTGTGGGAAAGGGACCCACCTCGGAGTCCATGCCTTGCATCTCATTCTTCTCCAGCTGAAACTGCACAAAGTCATCGATGACGTGGAAAAGTTCGGGTGAGATGGCCTTGAAATATTTGTGGTAGTCGTACTTGACAGCTAGAGAGGCGAAGATGGTGTTGTTGACGAGTGCTGATCGCAGGTCAGTCAGCACGCCGGGAGAGTGCTGCCGCGGGTCTTCATAAAGGTGCTTCGTAATGAGGTAGTCTAGAATTGCATCACCAAGGAACTCTAGCCGCTGGTAACAATCTAAAGGGAGACAGCAGTGACAGAGTCAGATAAGTAAATACTTATGGGTTTCACAGTGAGAATTTAACTACCTTTACTAATCAGGTGGTGGTTTTATAATGGCGATGGAAATGAGAACGACATGAGGTTTAGATATCGAGTGCTGCCGGGGAAAGGTCTAACCTGTAATGGTATTGTAATGGTAGGAAGCGTGGGTAAAGGCCTGCAGGAGGTAAGCCTTGTTCTGGAAAGTGTAGTTGATCTTCTTCTCAAAGTTCTCAAAGCCGGAGATGAGGTGATTGAGAGTTCGCTCTGCATCTGGATGGTCAAGCATGCAGCGGGGCGGGATCTTCAGCCAGCCATAGTGGAGGTCATGGGCCATGGCCTGTGGACTCGCCTCTGTTGCGTCCATCACGGTCCTTCTCTCCACTGGTAACACCTGTGTTCGCAATTGACAACCTAAGTATGAGGAACTAACAAAACTAAAATCAATTTAATAACTTCTTATGGCATAGTACAGATAAGTTTATAAAGCCTTGTAATATGTGCAAAAATGTGGCCAGGAGAGTTTCTCTATTCATGAATTAAATGTCAGAGTTAGACTGTGTGGGGAAGGAAAAATAATATAATACAGTGGCTGCATGTCAGCCAGTGGCAGCAAATCAGTTATTTGGGTAAATTTTGGATTCAGAAACCAAACCTTTTGCAGTCAGTAACACTGTGACACGTACAAGGACAAACAACTGACAAGACACCAGTCAGATGCTAAAGCTGACAGATATTTCTTTAGTAGTTGTGTGGCTCTCAGGTCAATTCACAAACAGCTGCAGTTTTTCAGTGTGTTAACAGATTACTTCAAGTTATTTTAGTTCAACTGCAAATTCTGCATTATTCATATATTAACTGCCTAATAAAGAGGAATAAAGAATTTTGTTACATAGTCCCTATCAGTTATGGACATAATCATGCAACTCAAATTAACAAGCTACAATGTACAGTTTGTATCAGTTCCCTGCAAGCCCTATAAATTTTGTTCGTCTAATTATCATAACATCACTCATAATACTGACATCCAATCATAGTGATACTGAATCACAACCTATAGTATTAATACTGAATCAAATCAGAAGGTGCCCTGTAGTATTGATACTGGATTGAAGAAAATTTTGTCAAAATTTGACAAAAATCTATGCATTTCAAGTAATTTCAGTACATAAAAAACACCAGGGCTGACCTCATGTAAGAATTATCTTAGTCAACTGAAAGCCATCTATTCTTGACCGTTGTCGATATATATTACATCATATTTCCAGCATTTGCACTGCAGTTATGTTCATTTTCTCTCTGAGCATTGGCCAGGTTTAAACAACTCCAATATTGTTATTGTTCACAAACACCACTACTGACATGCGCCCATTTGGAGCAAATGCCCAGATTCAGTAAGGGGTGCAAAAGTGCTAACCTTGAGGCCTAGAGAGCAGAGGAACATCTGGGCAGCTCTCTCTCCACAGCTGGTCAAATAGCAGCCCAGGAGAGCCTCCACACAGTCGGCAATGCTCTTGTCAGCAATGCACTGCTCCGTGTGCAGGTCATATGAGATGGACTGCTTGCCCAGCTCTGCGCCACAGTTCTCTTCAGACGGGTTCCAGAAACCCACCACAAAGTCATCCTCCTCGCCGGCCTTGCTCGGGTCCAAGTAACACATGGCATCCCATGAGCTGTAGTCGAACTCATCAGCAGAGGGCCCGCCAGGCGCCACCTCTGAGGGGTAGTGGGGTGTGGCGTGGTGAGGGGGCTTTTTAGGGGCCTTCCATTCATAAGGCGACTCTGGAGCCGGGGAGGAGCCAGAGGCCGGAGTAGGAGAGGGTGGGAAGCCACTGATGGATATCTTCTTACCAAAGGCACCGGAGCCAATCAGCATGTTGTCAATGAACCTGATGTGCTCTTGGTAGTACTCTAGGTCATCCTCCATGTTGACCTCATCCTTTGGCTCGTCCTTCAACATCAGCTCCCCGTCGTCGTCCCCCTCCTCGCCATCCTCCTCATCCTCCTCATAGTCATCCCCTGATCGCCCATTGGCCAAGAGCTCCTCTTTGGCCTAAGTGATGAAAAGGAAATGGCGAGAGAGACAGGCAATTGAAGAAATGAGAGGTAGCTACTGTAAATAGTGACCAAGAGGGAAACATGAGTGAACACAACAGGTTTTGAATATATAGCTGCTCAAGTGAATTTTGTTTTGCATTCATTCATGAAGGACAAAAATTATTGTGACAACAGCCCCTGCTGCACAAACAACCCATAAGATTACTGTGTTAACTCTCCCAGCAGCCATAGTGCTTTCCACTATTCACACTATTCATTCATCTTGTCCTCTGATCAGGTGACCAGGAGTTCCTTTGTCTAAAAGTCCGTCCAATTTCCATTTTTTACAATCCAAAAATCATGTTACCGGTTTTCAAACTTTCAGCTTTACTCTCAAAACCACTTGAGTCTCTTGTGATTGGTTCACTCACTAAATGTGAAAATGTATTACAAAAGACTATGACACCTTTTGCACGCTTGACTTGGAAATCATACAAAGACATATGATTTGTATGCTCACACCAATGTGGCAAAGGTAAATACATGGGGAACTGGAATCATTTGGTGTTGGGGGAAAATTATAAGATCAACTGTTCTTGCTCACACGACACACAAGATTTCTGGATAAAGCTGCAAGTGTCAAAGGGCCTTGTGATGCATTGCACAGCATTGGTCAGACAACTGAATCTTATTCAACTCCCAGCCTGATACATAGGCAATATGTTATGTTAGGATGTGATACCCTGATAATATGCAGTATGCTGTATTTGGCTTGACAAAAGTAGTGCTAATCAGATGGCAGTATAATGGCAGCAAATGCAGCATTGAGTTATGGTGGCACATTATTAAGGGATGTTAGTAAGTTAGCCAACAAATACCCTATACATAAAGAGTGAGAGATGTTATTGCCTATAAAAAGAAATGTCAATACAAATGCAGCCAAAATATGAGGCACTTAGATTAATACTTGCACAATGGATAAAACAATATCAAGTTGTAAGCAATAAAGAAATAGTTCACACACAGCCCATCAAGTTCTGGCAAACACTGTACAACCTGAGATGTATTAAGGTATCTTAACCAAAATAAGCTTTCCCATTCAAAAGCTTCCAGGACGAGTTGACTCAGATGTTTCAAGAAGCTAAGTGGGATTTGAAGAGATTACGGGGTTTCAGATTGAATCGCAGCACTAGGTCAGCTAAACTTTTTGGGATGTGTAAGGAGATGCTGCCTAGCCAACTCCATGACTCATAGGCATGTTTTTCTTATACTGTGGTGAGGAAAGCTTGATAATATTACAGCTCTAGTCATAATACAAAAGTTGTGAATCCATTATTTGCTCATTTGTAGAAATACTGAATTTGCCAGCTATACATAACCACACCATAAATGACACTAAAACAATAATTACACAGCCGTTCATTGCTTCCTGCTGACTATCAAAGCTTGAAACCAAGGACATCCCAACATCGGAAAAAAATGGTTTGAGACACTCAGAAATGTCATTTGGGACTGACTTTAACATGAATCTATAGGAAATGCTTTGGATGAAATTCATGATTCTTAGAGAAAAGACCTAACATTGTGCTGATGTAACGAAATTTTATGAATTTCAACTTTCTTATGTCAGTTAAGTGTTTTTAGAATGCATGTAAGTAATTGTTGTCAGATGTTTTTTTTCCCACACAGTACAGTACAGTCTAATATTACTGCACATTTATTTAATGGATGTAAAAATTTGGTAAATAGCACTGAATCATATGTTTGACTCAAATCATGGTTTACAAATCTGAATCGAACTGAATCATTCCAATCAAGAAAAATCGGTGACATGCAAGCACATCCTGTTCTTGCGCAAGATGAAGTAATTCTCCATGCCAAGAGGGGGCAGTAGTGTTAAAAAAAAAGTCAACAAGAGTCTAGAATGTCAACACGACTCAATTTTCATTTCTCTTCTTCTGTCCTGATTCATTCAGCCCAAACTCTTTGACGGCCTGCGTGGACTATAGGTGACTGTTGCGTACAGAAAGCCCAACAAGATCCAGCGGCCGACAGTCGGCTTGGTGTGTTTGGGACTTTACAGCCCCAAAAACAAACATTCATACCCATACTTATTTGACATGATGAATTATTTGTTATATACATATTGTCTGGATTTCTTGCCAATGAAAATTATTATCACCACCTCTCTTTCTCAGATGACTGGGAGTCTGATAATGTTAAATATAATATTTATTTGGGAGTGGCTAATGTGTAGTTTGGTACGGCTTAAACTGGGTCCCAGGGTGGTTTTGGGACAGTGGTGAAAAAAGTTAGTTTTGAACCCTGTCTATCAAGATGTAATCTTGGATAGGGAATAAATTTGTTATGTGTATTATTTGTAACACAGACCGATAAAGAACTCATCCCAAGTAAATCTACTGCATGATAGTTTTAATTAAAAGCAATTAGGGTTGTGTGGTGTGGGGCGTGCATCAACACTGCTGATGAGAAACCATTATAGTTCTACTATGAATAGAAAACATACAGAGGCATGACTGCAAGGTGGAACCACGCCCTCTAGTGGGTTGACAAAATCATGGCTAGTACTAACACACAATGCAAACTGAGCATGGATATACACAAATGATGGAGAAAGTGACAGAGAGAGAAAGAGAGCTGAATGGGATGTGAGAGGCAGTGCGCAGCAAACTCAGAAGGCAAAAAGCAAGTTGCTGACCTCATCTGAATCCCATTTGTCTGTGCTGCTCTTGTCCTGGTTGACCACATAGCCGGGAGGCAGCCAGTTGACCGGGGGGTCGAAGATGGACACCACCATCCTGCTGGGGAGACCCTTCTTCTTTCCCAGACGGTAAAGGTTACAGTTGCTCACCTAGAAAGTGTGCACCGAGACGGCGTCAATCAAGGCTGGCACCCGCTATGGGGGTTTAAGTCGAGGGGTATTGTCCTGTCTTGTTTGTCGTAAACCTGTGGGTCTGCAAAGCCCTTTGAGACTGTAAACAGTGATTTGGCGCTCTAAATGAATTTGAACTTGCACGTAACCACTAGCAAAATGGCTAGTGGTTAAATGTGTGTGTGACATCCATTCATGCTTCTTAAGCTTCTCATAACAACCACAGCCAACCCCCAAGCAACTCTCAATGTTTTCAACCGGGCCAGGCAATATGGTCAAAGATGTTATCAGGATAAATTTTCACATAAGCTCTGTAGCTTGTGTGAAAACAAAAGCATCAATCAAACCCTGGCCACGCAATGTTCTATTCTGACACTAAATACATAAGCGCTGTATTAACCCTCTTGTAGCTATGAATAGGCCAAATGTTACAGTAAAAGTCATGCTGTTGTGTGAATGGTTTGTTAAGTATTAGCAACAAAAAAAACAGCTTCTCAAGCTAAACAAAAGTACAGAGATAAAGGCTTGTACCATTTGGCAACAGTCTGCTGAGAATCCATACATTTTGTAATTAGCCGATGACCTCTAGTGGCTTTTACAGACAGAACAGCATATTCCAACAAATTTTTAAGGTGAGGCACCATAGGTAAATAGAAAATAATAATAACAATAATAATAGTCATTTTATCCAACCACAATGATTTTTTTTTGCATTGAAAATGGTCAATTAAGTTTTTTATGATCATTTCTATATATTTTGTTATAAACCGGGTGGTCAGAATTTCAATCAAAAACTGGAAAACAATGAGTGTGATTGGGAACTAGTACAGAGAATGAAGAACCGGAGCTGGAAAATCCCACTCCTTCCTTTAAAAAAAAAAAGTACCTTGTTTATCCCATTAACTATTACAAAAATAATGCTTGAGTCGTTGTCAAGACAACAGTTTGCCATCTCTGCCACGTGTGTACCTTATTCTGTGACAGGCAACACGACACGACAACAAGCATGGCAGCACAAAGAAACCAATCTCTGCAGTCAAGAGAGACTGCCTGAAGCCACACTTGCAGCTATTTTTCAGAATGAATTCACTGTCAATTCTGCTACTTCAATGGCAATCACAGGTACGAGTACAGCTATTGTTATTCTTCTTATTTAAGGCCTATTTTCAGTTATTTTTATTTATGTTTTGACAGACTAACTGGACCATAAAGAATCAAAAAACATATTTAGCCCTCAACATCAAAAGTCAAATCAAATTGTAATTTTTTTAAAAATCTTTTCACCACTGATCATTAACATATTCAAACATTTCATGAAAAATGCACTTTTTGCCTGAGTAGATAAGATTAGAGCGTAACTTTCCAGTTCTATTCTGATGAATAACTCAATAGTTGATGATTTAGAAAACGATTTGTAAATATATTCTTATTTGATAAATTATTTTACAAATACAATATATAACAAAAAGGTTAACTTTTTTGGCTATTTTTTTTTCCATTTCAAATGGTAATTGTGATGCCTTCAAAATTGAACAATAACTGTAACACACTAACTCCGATGCAAAATTTACTTAAGATTCAAAAATGAACATTTCATCAGCAACGCTGTCTTCAGAGTCAGTGCAACAATGAGTATTTATGCAATTTAAAACATCTGCACGCTCATCAAAGGCATCAAGGTTACAGTAGAAAGAACATGAATGTTTAAATAATTTACAAAACCTTTCAATGGACTACTGAATAATAACACAGTCGAAAACAATACAAGAGTCATCTCTCCAAAGAAGTCTTCCAAGTAGACATCATAAACAAGACCACAAAAATAAAATGAAAATTCATATATTCGGCATCAAACATTGAATGTCTGACACCAATTATGCACTGATTGTATAATTACTCATTGTGATGAAGACAGCATTGCTGATGAAACACTGGTTTTTGGTTCAAATACAAGTAATACAAGTCTGGAGCTGTCTCACCTTCTTGCTGCGCATGTAGGAGAGGCGGCCCTCATGGGCATCAGGGTAGGTACAGAACAGATAGGTGGTGATGGCATGCTTGAGGAAGGAGTCGCCCAGCATTTCCAGCCGCTCCAGGTTGAAGCCATCGCTGGCATTGGATAGGGTCAGGGCCTGCAGGATGAGGCCCGGGTTGGGCCCCAGGCTCTTAGGGGAATCCCCTGCCTCAGTGCTAGGCTGTGGAACACCCGCTGGGTCGGGTGGGGAAGGTGCTGTGGGAACGTCGGGACCCATGGCTGCCAGGCTGCAGACTGAGGTAGCTTTATTCACGTGGTCTGAGGTCCTCCCTGGTGTACATTCATCACTAGGCTGGGGAGGGCTTGAGCTGGGCTTCTTGAAGCTGGGAGAGGGCTGCACAGGAAGTGAGGTAGTGGTTTGTATTGATTCGGGGCTCTCCAGCCACGTCGAGCCAGGCTGGGAGCGTTGGCAATTGTCATGTCGGTGAAGGTGCTCTTCTTGGTGGCCGTCGTCGTCACAGTTGGCGACTAGGGCAGTGCCATTGGTTAGGTTCCTGGTGCAGGCGGCGTCTCCGGGCTGAAGGGCCGCAAGGGGCCCCTGTTCAGACAGGGAGGAGTGGTGACTGCAGGGTGGCATCAGGGCATCAGGTTCAGGGAATACAGCTGCTTGGTGTTTACAGTGACCCTCACCGTGCTCGGTGCATGACTCAGGGCAGGAGATGAAAGTCTTGCTATCTATGGACCTCTTCCACCCAAAGTCCAGGTTTGGATACCTGTGAGACATAGTCGTTCATATATGTGAACACAATGCTTCATGTCATCACCAGATATACTGAGTGTCTGACGTTGTTATGGAACCAAAGACATGTCGCCCTTTTCACGTACTATCAGCACAAAATGCAGTTCAGGCAGTGCTTTTTCAACAAAGACAGTGGGGAAACAATTTATCCCTAAAAAGCAGATTTGGTTGGACGTGCTGTACCTAACATCCTCTGACAGCATGTCTGCACACTTCCATTTCAAAATGTAGATTTTAAGTTTTTTTTTTTTTTTTTTTTTTTTTTTTTTTTTTTTTCTTGTTTTGGTAGTAATGTTTAAGACTAAAATAACATTATATGCAGACCCAATGCATCAAATTAAAGTGTTTTTGAATGTTAATCGTATTAGCTCTTCTGACACCATACTACTATTGTAGCAAGAACAGAATATGATAATCATATTTCAGCACAAATATATCACTGAGTTTCCTTCCTTTGTGAGAAGTAATTTGTCTTGTGTATTGGTGGAAACTGATGGAGACACACAAACACACAAATCACATCTGAATCTGCTTTTTTGAATAAAAGACTTCATCATTGTCTATTATTTTGGCCTAAAATCAGACAAACAGTTACATTTGTTTAGCAGCACATGCTACATTAACTGTTTGCATTGTTTGTACTGTATATTCCAAATGGATTTATTATGCTGGTACAGCCTCATCAGTATTGTTGGGCTGTTATGCAAGTTGGTGTCTCTCTGATTACAAGCATCTGCATTGTACAAAATTATGTGCGGGACCGTAGAACAAAAAATAAAGCAAAAAGCAACACCCAGACCTCTGGAACCTACTTTTATTTACTTTAAACAAAAACTTGAAATCATGGGTGTCAAATAGGTGTGGCAAAGCCTAAGTTAGTTCTAAATTTGTAATTTATTTCCTTAAATTTGAGAGCAAAGACCAAGCAAAAACCAACAGAATTTTTTTTTGCAAGCCATGTCTAATAAAATTTTCATCACTGACGATTTAAAACTAATGTTCCTTTGAAGAGAGTTTGTTGAGCTAGGACTGATAATTAATCAAATTGACCAGACAATATCTTGCCCATCCCTACATCTAATAAATTGTAATATCTTGTTGGCCCTCTATGTCTAATAATTAATCACACTGACCAAACAGTAATATCTGGGCAGTTCTTACCTCCAAGAATTCAAAACATTTCAGGGATTACAGGAGTTTTCTTTCCGCAGTGTTCTGTCTAACTGGTCAATAGCCATCTTTATTTCTAATAAATACACAAAATCCATGGTAAAATCAGTTGTCTGGCTCTGCTCATGTCATACAGTTTCTTTCGTTTGTTGGAGGTCCTTGAAGCAACAACTAAACATCTCTGACAGGAAATTCTATGTAGTATTTCATCTTAAGTCTCTTTTAGTTTGCTGTGTGACCAGAGACGTTCATGTCTCTCTTGCCATGAATGTTTCTGACGATTTGGTAGGGGAGTACGGGGTAGAATGAGCCACATTACATTTTTCACTTTTATGGAAAAATTAACTTTTGTTATACACTTCATCTTGTTTCCTTGTTTGCTTGCTTGGGCATTAATAGACTTAATAGGGCTTTAGAAGTATGACCCATTAACAAAAGTTGGCCTTTTGGGACAGCTTTTAAGTCCCAGGGCAAGGGCAAGTTGAGTGTAAGGATGGGGCCAGTGGAACTCTATGAGGGTAAAACATTACCCAACTTTCCAGCCACTAGGGGGCAGATAGTTTGTCTCTCTGTTCTGTCTCTTTTGAGAATCACACTCTAACAACACAACTGATCCCGTGTGTGCGCGTGTGTGTGTGTGTGTGTGAGAGAGAGAGAAAGAAAGAAAGAGAGAGAGAGAGAGAGAGAGAGAGAGAGAGAGAGAGAGTTCACAATTGTTCTTCTTTATCAGTTTTCTCAGTACAGTCTCATCCTTGTCATTTTCTGTTGCCTTAATACTAATTGATTTATCTCTTTTCACAAAGCAGCTCAGGCTATATGCTGAGTTTATGATCTCATATCTTTAATCAGGCTAATATATAATACACACTCAAAGGTGTCTACTTCTATGAAGATACAAAAATAATGACATCTTTACCATGACGAAATCACCTTAGTTAATTCCTACATCTGTGATCACATGATTAATTTTGTGTATGGTTGCCTAAGGGTGGCTCATCTCACCCGCTGGGTCTCAAATTACCCCTTTCTCCCCTATTTGTTCAGTATTTCCTTTTGAAATGTGAGTTAGTGTATTTTGCTGATTTTTAATTTCTTTCCAGAGTTCATTGCAATTACACATATATCTAGTTTCAATTCTGAACATGGTTGTATCTC
>OMKZ01008759.1:1873-22500 GCA_900302535.1 Neoniphon sammara | reverse complement strand
CCCATAACTCTTGACAACCAATTTCCAACAACCACAAAGGAGCAAGAAACTTAAAACATGATTGAAGCCATTATGACAGCAACGCAGTGTGCTCACTAGTACAATAATGTAACACTATTAAAATACAATGAGCACCTACATGGAAAGCTGGCTTGGATGTGACCTACATTGGCACTGCATGCACACACACACTGGACTACACTTGTATGTCTGTTTCTGACGATGCAGACCCACATGTATGGGCCGGCTAGTGTCCGGCCCCAGTGTGCTAGCATCCATTCGTTAGGTCTGTGATTTATGCCATTGCAATGTCATACAGCGTTGCCAAGTTCCAGATGAGGGAGCCTGGAAACGGGACGGTGCACCTGGCCAACACCAAGAGGGTGAGAATATGTAAATGGCCTGGGTTGCAGAGGTTATTCGGTATTTGTGAGATGAATGAATTTCTCCCCTCTCTTTTCCTCATTTCCCCTTTCACATTTGTGTGACTAGACTAGTTAAGTCCCTGTCACTCAAACTGCCAAGGTCTATGGGGCACAGAGGCGAGAAGCAGAGTAATATGAGAGAGAGTGAGAGAGAGAAAGAGATAGAGAAAGAGAGTTGAGGGAAGGTGAGAGAAATTGGGCCAGGGATGATTGCAAATTGTCTGTCTAATGGCTGCCACCCAGGAAGCCATTTCAGGTGACTTGTTATCCGTCATGAGAGAGGCAGACCTGCCAGGATTCCTCTTCTCACTCTCCTTCTCAGTGGGCCGCCATAGCCAAGAGCTCCGGGCTATCACCAGTGACCTCACCACTTAAAACTCCTCTGTCTCCAATTTTAGATGCCTTTTCTCTTCCCTCTCTCTCTCCCTGTCTCATTCCCTATGTCTCTCCCTCTCCCACTTTGCCTCATCCTCCCCGCAGTGCGTCTCTCTGGCTCCTGCTCAGCAGCTGTTGTTTAGTGATAGATCAGTGAAGCAAAAAATGATGCGGGGTATAAAAAATAGATCTTGAAGCAAAGCACTGCCTCCCTATTCTCCCTACCTATTGTTCTGCATTAGCTGTGAGACTTTAGGGATTCATTCAGAGGTAATCATTTGTTACTCAGGGGCACCGTGTCTTTCAGGCACCAGTGATGAAGTCACCTCTGAAAGGGCCACAAATGAGAGAGAAATCACTTGCTATCTCCCTGTGCTGGATAACCATCGATTAGGTGGACTATAATGGAAGAAACCCCTGAATATCTATAAGGCATTATTTAGTGTTTTAATCTCTCTTTATTAAAAAAAAATATTGGTGGTTCTATAATCACGAAAGCACTTTTTAATTCAAAGCTAAAATGCAAGGTTAGAGGAAGTATGCTTATTGTTACCAAGGTGAAAATAACACTGATCCTTTCAGGTTTTCAGATTGACATTACAGAGGAAATTGACATGCAAACCAAGCCCGCTGAAAGTTAATCTGTATGTGCACCGTATAACGTGGATCACAGCTCGGAGGCAGCTAGCATTAAAAGGAACCTGTCAAGCTAAGTGTGCTTCTCAACCTTTCTGCCATTACTCTGACATGTTTTGTGACCCGTGAATTGAAGTCTTGTCAAGACCTGGTCATTTTACCAGCTCTCAACACAGATGGGAGGGCTCCTGGTAAATCTGCCCCTCTTAAAAACGCTTTCTGCCTCTTGTGCACAGCAGGTGGCACCGATTGGCTCCTGAACACATCCCTCACTTGTCAACTTGTCTATGTGATGGCTCAAGGACTGCCCAAGGAAACCTGGCATTAGCCACTGGCCTGCCAATAACCTGGGGATGGAAGGAGACACTATCAGGAAACTGTCAGCGCATTCGGTCAATTGATCTGGCAATTTGTTTCTGAAGGACTGTTGTAGGCGGCGTTTTGAATCATGCTTTACTGTTCAGTGGTCAAATGTTTTTACTTAGTCTCTTGCTTTTTTATTACTTTGCAATGAGAACTGGATGGAAGTATGGGCGGCAGATTGAATTTTGAGTCCTACAAACATTGCTCCGGACTCTGAGGGCATTTAATCTCTATCTGAGGTAAAACTGAACAAGCAGAGACACAAAGAACACAGCTTTTTGGCTAAATATCGTTGAAGCCCCCATAAAAAGGCGAGAGTAAAGAGAGGAGGGAAAATTGTGAAGCCTAGCACTCTTTCTACTAAGAGATTTTTTTTTCCAATTGCCAATAGATAATTTTGAAATTATCTAGGTTAGTGAGTTGTCTGTGAAGATTCTCATTCATCCGGGTCGTGGTACTTCTAAGTGCTTGGTAAAGGCAACTGGACTTGTTAGAGGTTCTAGGAGACGTTTCGCTTCTCATCCAAAAGGCTTCTTCAGTTCTAGCTGACTGGTGGGGAGACCCAGGTATTTATCCTCTTGCAGCGTCGTTTACACCTAGAGAGTCATTGAGGTCACCTGTGAGTCGTTGACCCACCTGGCCATCATGTGAGTCGTTAGGGTCACATGAGTCATGGTGTGGGTTAGGGTGTTGAGCTGCCTAGCTCAACACTAACCCTAACCCTAGCTTAGCTAGTTAGCAAGCTAGCATTTAGCTTTCTAGGTAAGATAGTTTGCTATAGTTAAATATCATGAATGCCATGGTCATGAATGAATGACAAAAGGAGTCATTGCAGTATATCTTGACCAGACTCACTAACCTTTGGTCTGAAAAAGGTTATTTGGCTTCACCTACTGAGGTTTAAGTCAGCCAGTAAGAATATTTCTGCCTCTGAGAAATGTTTATAAAACCAAAACCTGCTGCTGGATTCTCCGCAATTCAAAAGCCCCTGAAAAGAAAAAGTTGCAAAGCAATATTGTGTTGGAAAAAAATACGCCTACTACACCCATCATATTCTCTAAACCATCAACGCCCATCATATTCCACAAAAACCCTCAGTACATCACAAACACAGCACACAATCAGCCCTCACCTAAAGATCTTTTCTGGGGGGGTTTCAAGCCGGCCACACTGCGCCAGGCTCTCTGGGGACGGTTGGACAGCATGTTTTGGTGCTTTAGGGCTCTCCAGGCATCAGTCCTGTGGAGCCTGATTGCCTCGCAGCCCCCGCTCTGTGGAGAAAATTAGGTTGAGGTGGGCCACTCGGGCCTCTCCAAGGCACAGAGCCATTGCAGCCGAAGTGGAGCCCTGACCCCCAGCAGATTTCTAATGGATTTTAGGAGTCACAGGCAAACACACAGCTGGGTTCCAAACAAACTCATCAGAACACCCTGGATTTGTGGCTCCCCTGCCGGTCCACGCACCCACCCACCCACACAACTTGCTGCCACCCACACACTCTTTCTCTCTTTGTGACAGGCAGTCGCCGGCTCTAGCCAAGAAATCGAGCACACAGCCACAGCGATGTATGTAATTTGTTGTGACATCTGTTTATTTTCGATAAAATCAACTCTTTGCAGGCGTGCAGTATTTTTCACGTGTTGTTTTGTGTTTTTCATGTGATGTGTTTTGGGGTTGCGAGAAGTCTCTGGGGAGCAAGGAGGCAGTGATTTCAGTGTTAATTTATTTATTTATTTATTTTGGGTTTTTTTGCGGGGTTTCCTTGTGTTTGTCTCTGTGTGTGTGTGTGTGTGTGTGTGTGTGGGTGGGTGTGTATATCTGTGTAGTCTTACTTTTGCAGGATCTTGTGTTGTGTTCAGCTACAGAGACAGAAGCTCAGCTGACTTTCAGTGAGAAACTCAGAGCAGTCAGAAAACAAGCTGAAATGTCAATACAATAATCAAAGGAGGATTCCATCTCAAACCCTTTGCGTTTCAACTCAAAATGATACGCAATTTGCGTGTCAGTGTTTCAATTATATTGAATGTCAACTTCCTGAACTGAAATGAAAACTAATTGACACCAAAACCCGACTTTGTCATTGTGTTACGCTGATCAGTACAGCTGCTATATTGTATGTCAGGGCTTTTGCCACACACGGCAATGTCATGAATACATGTCCCTGGCAAAGTGTCTCGTGGCTTGGCAAGGTCTTAGCTTTTGTCTTATAGAAGTCAGAGGGTATTGATTCACGCTTGAGGTGTCTCTCCCTGGAGATTGGCTTGCTGCGCTGGCATTATCTTGGGTGGCTGTGTATTCATAGTGTACCGAACAATAGGGCTGAGGGACGATGCGGCTAAATTGTTCTGAATGACTTTCATAAGCAGCGGGGGCCTGCGAGTTGCAGAGGAGAGCGGGGCAATGCACTTCATAGGGTACCGAGGACAAGGAGACCTTTTCACGCTCAAACTTTCTCCGAGTTCGACTTCTCAAAGTGCCGCAACTTGACATTTTGTATCAGCCAACGTCCCAACAGTTGCCAGATCCAGAAAAAGAAAGAGGCAACCACTCTGTTAAAACCTACGTTAAGGTTAGGATTTAAATTTTTTTAAATTGTTTGAAAAAATGTAGAAAAGGGAGAGTGCAACATTGGGTTAGTCATGTCAAGTTAAACATTTTCTATCAGGTAATTTTCAGGGCAGCACAAAAATATCAAGAATGTCAATAAGGCAAAGAGTGTCAAGCTTAAATAATAAAAGTCCTTGATTGCAAACTCAAAAAGCCTGGGACGCTCTGATACAGTAAAAGTATTTTTCTCAGTCATATGTATTTTCAGCAGTGCTTGGAAGAGGAAAGTCACATTGTGAGCTGACTACAAATGCTTACCTCTGCTTTTAAATGGTAATAAATGGGGAGAAATAAAACTTTTACTATTCTGAAGCGAAAAAACCTTGTCAGTGATATGACTCATTCTATGCGACGTAAAAATAAAAATTATTTGTAAACACAAAGGTGAAAACATGTATGAGGTGAGCAATACATTGACAGGGTGCACCATAAATCCAATTGAATGTCCATATTGACTTATTAGTGTAATTGGACTTACCAGGGTAAATTGATTGCTTAAGTAGTTCTCTTTGATGTTTAGCTGGAGGTTTGAGAAAAAATAATGATGTCTGATGTCTGATCCAGCTAACAGGCTGCACACATGCAGCTCCACTGACCTGCATCCGCCAGGAATTTTAACAAACTAGATACCTTCTCTGCACAATTATGCCCTCTTAAATTGCTCAGGGGCAAAACAGAGTTTAGTGAAGTGCATTTAAAACAAGCTTTGGCTCGGTGCTGCTGTTGAGTCCTGTGTCCTCCAAGTTTATACCCACAAACACAGTGGATGTGGTGGATGCAGCTTTTAATTGACAGATTGTGTTGGATGTAAAATTAAGCAAATCACTTCTTTATTATGTTATTTTGCCAAATCAACTGATGTTGATCACTGAAATTATAATTTGTTTCAAGTGCCTCAGTGATCACCATGTGACTACCCACAAGCCTCCCAAATTCCTTTATTGATCATTTATAATCACTGAATCAGATTAATTTTAACTTCATTTCCCCTCCATACTCTACTTTAAAACTGACCTCCTGGCAAGCCCAGCATGATGTCTGCAGAGTGATGATGACAGTAAAGACAGTGTTTCTCATAAAGGATAATCCAATGATTTCCATCTTATTAACATGTCTTCATCTCTGGAACATTGCTTGTAGGCTGCCTAAGGCAGAAGGAAATCTGTGAATAAGTGCAGCTCATGTGAAATTAAAGTTAAAAAAAAAAGTCAGAACCTGCTGCTTTTAGAGACTGAAGTGTGCTACAATGAAAAAATGTATTGGCCCATTGTACTGTATATGTTCCATCTTTATGGTTTATTATACGCTAAGTATTTATATGTATTTAATAATGGCAACTATACATGGAAAGATAAGCATGGGAAGTTTTAAGTATTTTCCAGTTTACATGACAGCTTTCATTCATTCACGTGGTGCTGATATCAAATCATTAACATCAGTTTAATGTTGTGAAACTAATCTAATGCTAACCAGGCAGCTTCTTCTGATGACCACGAGATGAGCCGCAACGCCAACTATCAACATCAGCCCAATATTGATTAAATACTGTCCAAAGTGTGTCAGCGCTGACAATGATGAAACGAAAACTCAAAAAGCAGAATCACCATAGAAACAGATGAGCAGCTCAAGGTGAGCTTCTCTCACAACAGAGCAGGAGAAACAATGCCTTGTGGAGGTGGAGAGCCAAAGCTTATTCTGAAGCATATGCATGCTTACCATATGTCTCAGATAGCTGAATGCTCAAGTTCAAGGTTTGTGCGTCTTGACTCACTCTTCCTGCCTGTGAGTTGGACAGTAATCCAGCAGTTGAAGCTCACCGCGCCACAAGGCTCGGTAAAATAAACAAATCTGTCCAAGTAGCCCTCGTGTTTGTGCAGACGAGATCATGCCATTGGAAATACAACCGACGCGAAAGCTATAACTCATGGATTCTATGCTTCTGCTGTTGTTTAAGCTGATTGACCCACATAGCTGAGAACCCCTGCTGATCTGAGATCTTGTTTCCTGCAGGAAGGAATCTGGTAAGCCAAGAGTGTGTTTCATACTCTCTCCACCAAATTTGTTCTCTGCTGTAACACTTAAGAGTTTGACGTCTGTCTGTAGAGCCTGAAGCATCAGATTTCACAGAGCCTCCAGTCGCCAGATAAAGTCATGGAAACACATGACACTATTATAGCTAACCAAAATAACTTTAAGGCATGGCTGCAAATGCTTGTTATGCTCAAATCATTTCACAGAGGATGTCATGTTAATCATCCACCAAGGTATGAATGACACAAAAATCATATTTTACTGTGCTCAGTTGCTTGTTTTAGAGGATGCTCTGCTCTGCTTTCTGTGCAGGTTACAAAGGATGTTGATCTCCCATTCATCAATATGCCAATCTATAGTGAAGCCGCAAGAACTTAATGTACAGTTGGTGCAAAATTCACATACAACAACAGAAAGTGTCGCAATTAAACCATGTATTTTACTAACATGCATAAACAGCAAGGGGACAACACAGTCTGCCTAGGCTAGATAACAATAACTGGCAAATCATGTAAAGTGAGCAGAGCAGTTCCACGTCTACATTCATTGAATATGTAATTAGTATTTGGAGTATTATTAATGTAGTTATTTCAATACAAGATATATTTCCATAAGTCTACCTGTTTTCAAACCCTCCTACCTCTCCCTTTTCTGCCCTGAAATTGGTAATACATCAACTACTACTATTACTACTACTGCTACTAATGATAATAAACTCACAAACCCACAGTTACAAAGGGCTTCACAACAAGGCGCAACATAACAACAAATAGCAGAAATTATCCCCAAATTACCCCGTTTATCTCAAAATTTATCAAAAATTATCCAAACATTATTTAAGAATTATATTCTGCTATTTACCAAGAAGCAGGTAATAAATAGATTAAAATACATTTCTTTAATACATTTACAGGAAAATAATATGAAGTAAGTTTTTCTTTTTGTGCATTTTTTGGATTCTTCATTTAGAAAACAAAAAGGTTCAACCTCCAAACTCGAATTCTGACTTGGTTCTATAAGGTTCTTGTTGTGAGCCAGTCAGCACTGGTGAAATGAAGCATTACCAACATAAATAATACAAATACTAAATGCAGTAGTTAATGAGACTAAAATCATACTTACAGGAATTACAGGTAAGCTTTGCAATAAAATATAAAGTAAAATAAAAAATGATATGGACTCAGCCAGTCTGATTCCTTCATTTGGGTGTAAGGAGAACAGCCAGTTTTGGCAGAGACTTTTCCTTGATATCACAGCATCCGTTCCTGTTCCTGTTCATGTGAAGTTTTCTTGAGCCCACGGGGACAACAGGAGAACTCAAAAGTGAAAAGGCTGCAGAACTAATTTTACAACGTCTTTTTCAGGGCTCTGTCTGTAATTGCAGTAATGAGCCTGCTGTTGAAACTTGCTGGCCCACATTGTCGACACCAGGGGTTTGAAAAAGCTTTTTCATGCTCTGGACCCCTGAGTGGACTTTTATTAAAAGGTGGACCCCAGTTTGAAGTGACTGTGCCCTTAGGACTCTGATATGAAAAGATATTTTGGTTTGTGTTAAGTATTAAATTGTTTAGATGTCATACACTGACAGTAAGATTTAATGTGGTGGGATTAAAACATCATGTTAAAATAATGGCACTTTTTTGTATCACTTTCTAGTGAAATAAATTATAGTGAAATTAAACTATTCCTCATCCACTGAGGATCCCCTGAAAGCCCATCGAGGGCGCCTGGGGGTCCACAGACCTCACTTTGAATACCACTGATCTCAGCTTTTGGGGCGAGGACTGACAGTGTGTCGTCACTGTATCACAGCAGCATGAAAGCGATGTCCTTGGGAAATGACACAACATGAGTTTTTGAGGCTTGAGCTTTGACAAATCATTGTTGTATACACAAGCGTGCTGTATTGGCCCATTTCTTTAATTCTGATATGACAGAGATTCTCAGCAGTGATTCTCTTGAATTGTTGGCAGTGAAATGATTTAGCCATGAAGCTGCCTTATTGCAGTATAACCGCCTTTGCCCTCGCTTTTTCTTTTCCAGCAATTTTGATATTATACAGGAACATCGCTGAGCTCACTGAGAAAGAACTGGGGTTAAAACTGTAGCCATGATGCCGCCTTGATGCGATTTTTTTTTCCTTTCACACACTAATATGACTCTGTGGCTGTTTACTTTCATCTTTCTTTTTTTATTAGCAAAGCTCAGCATCATCAAGCTGGTTTCCTCACCAGTAATGCTGTGTGGATTCAGAGAGGCTTGGCTCGGAAGTTGCCAGATATTCAGAAGTCACAAACAAAACCAACATCTTCTTCTGTCTAGTTGGCATTGTTAGGATCATGTGCTTATTTTGCTGTGGAGATGGCATCGCGAGGGAAAAGAAGCAAATGGTTATTGGGAATTTGGAAAAAAATGAGGTAATTAAAATTGATTTTCATAATTATTTCATTTCACAAGCCTAGGTTACAGTGCCAATAGTAGGAAAGAGGAAAGAAAGCTCTTGGAGGGAAGAATTATTCGCTTCATTTTGACCTGAAAACACGCTCAGTTTCATACTCATGCACCTGCAGAGCAGTAGATGGGCTTTTTGGAGAAGCTGCAATGGCTTTTCTGCCAGAGGCCTCATATGGGACTACCTGGCGATAGAATACACTGCGGCTCAACAGGGATCTGTGGCTGCAAAATCATTACGGCTGCAACCCGGTGGTGACTATGCAATCCAGTTCTTATAGATGGAGTTTTAAAACTCCCAGAAGATGTTTTGTTTTTAGCCTTTTAAAATGGTAAATAAAAGCCCTGATCAATACATGTAGTCTCAGGGAAACAAGGTCTGGAAAAACAGCTGCTGAAGGGGCAGAGGTGCAGAAAAGTACTAAAGCATATTCACTGGATCTGTCCTAGGCAGGCGCAGCAACAACACAGTGTGCTCTGGAAACAACAAAAATGCTGCTGCAAGGAGCAAAGTGAATTTTCAACAAAAATACAAGATAAAAGACTCTGTTTTCTGGGGAAAGAGAAAGCTCTATTGATTGACCTCAATTCACATGTAATAGTGCTCATATCTATGCATAACTTCCTTCTCACTAAACTTAGAAAGCTTTTCTGTTGTGTTGTGAGAGTTAAAGTCTTTCCCCTTTAATGATAAAATCCTATGATCAACAATCATTTGTAATGTAGCTGAGTGGGGGAAAAAACCTCTTGTGGTTTATACATTTGTGTTTTTTATTCCAGTAGAATTTGGAAGAGAATTAAAGTTCTTAGTGGTTTCTCTTAAGGCAGTAAATGACTTGGCTCTGTAGTCAACACAGTAAAATTTCTATGCATATGAAGCCAGTAGAAGCTCTATATTAACATGATGAAGATGCTTTATCAGTATGTTCTATTTGTTGTATAATCTTCAATAATCTCTAATTAATGTATCATCCTCACCATGTTTGATTTGTTCTGTTGATTGTAATTTCATCCACATCCTATTTTTTGGATCAGACACGGTCCATCAGATTTCATTCACTGCAATTATTCCAAATATACAGTTGCAGCCTCTTTCAGCCTAAGTTTGTGCCAGCTTTTCTGTTTGGAAACTAAACCAGTGAGGGGAGCTCCTTTAGTGGGGTTCCCAGTGTTTTAACAGCATGTTCAAGTTCTGCCAAAAATCCCAGAGAACCTGCAACACCTACGTCTGCACTGCTCTCGACGTGTCCGTGTCTCTACAAGTGAAGGATACCACCACTTTGATCCTGATCCCCGTAGAAACATCTCCATCCCTGCCTTGGGAAAATAAGCCCTGGTTCAGTACGCATATTGTCGAATGCGCTTGAGAATTGCATGCTGAGATTTCTAAGACCCTGAGGAAATTTTCTGATGTCCTAATTCGATCACAGTATTACCTAAACAAGTGCAAGCAATGTGAATGCAACTGTGGGGAAAATCAAGCACATAAAGGCTATAAAAATCTATCCAGCAGTGTGCTAATCATGTTTGTTTAAACCCATTGTGGAACCTTTATTGTATGGTTTGATCCCGATTTTAATCACGAAAACAGATTTGTCAGGCTGCGTTGTTCTGCCAGTTGACATAAAATAGGTTATCTCATTTGTAATTGTAAGGTATTTTAATCCAGTCAAACACAATGGCATTGATTTGCATACTTGCCAGCCTTGAGAGTGAAGACATAGGGAGATTTTCAAAGCGGGGTGCTTATAGCCTATTACCGACCTTATGTACTTCATTCTTTTTGTGCATTTATCTATGAAAATACACTGCATTGTGTTATTTATTGTTGAAATATATTTTACTCAGAAATTCAGAAAATGTGTCATTTCATTCTTTAGGCCCTTCAAAATAATGGAATGGGATGTAGATGCACATGCTTACAACTGATTGAACTCATAATATAATCATACTATGCATGTGCCAAACCAGAGCAGATGCGAAAAAAATAAAAATTTTATTTTTACAAATTAAGGTAAAGACCCATCTGGATCTCACACTGCAATCTGTAGCTTATTAAGACCTTAAAGCTGATGCTGTTTTGCCTAAATCAACTAATATATTGGTCTGAATGTGAGACTCTGCCACTGACTCGCAGCCAAAACAGGAACAGTCTGTCTGACAGTGTTTTCAGTGAAGACGCCAACAACGTAACCATGGAGACTGCATTTTTGGTGTAGCACACTTTATTGACCATTTAGAAACAGCAGCGAAAACATAAGGCCGTGGCATTTTTGTCTCACCGTTTTAGAGTAAATGTGCAGATTTTGAAATTTGGTCAAGATATGGGAGGAAAACAAAGGAAAAATCTTTATTAGAGGCATCCAATTTTTAGTTCCACTCTTTTTCAACCTGAACACATCGCATCCTTTTGAGTTAGAATCGGAATTTATAACTAAGGATAAATTATAAAACAGGATATGGAAAGTTTCCTCAGGGTCTTGGCGAGCTAGATGAGCTACTCTTGAGTATATTTGACAATGCTGTTATTGAGCCTGGGGTTAGGCTATTTTTCCAAGGCAAGTGTTTACACATGCAGACGTGCAGACGCTACTAAGGAGATACCCATCAAAGTGGCTATATTCTCTAATGCATAAATTCATGAACATGCACAAAATAAATCTGGTGTGGTGTAGGTGTTGGTGCAGAAATCGTTTACACTCTTAACCAGCCGTCCTCTAATGCCACACATACATTACACTTACATGAAAGACACTGTTTTCACCTGGAGAATCTGACTATGTAACACCAACTGTCTCCACTGCATTAGCCTGCAAAAATGTGGAAGTGAATGGTGGCTGATGTGGTACAGTTCATTGCCATATATTATTGCATCTTTATATATAATACGGAACAACTCATTCATTCATTATAAGTCTGGTCCTGTTTGAAAGATATTATTATGCTATCGTGCTCACTGTTGTTACAGGCTGAATCATAAGAAGGTTGTGGTAGTTGAAATGGACTTTAATAACTTGAGATACAAAAGCTCTCAACGTTTTGAGCCTGAGGGACGATAAATTCAGATCACCCGTGTACAATGACAAGGTAATTCAACATTATTACAGGATTTCAATGTCCCTCCATAGAATATAGTAATAAGAGGAAGTGCTGTGTTGGAATTGGCCTTGTGTGTAACCACTGTACATAATACCATTGACTCAAACTGAATATATTAAAAGATAGAGCAAATGCCTTTCATCCCCTCTGACCCTTCGATCCAGACAGAACGGCATTAAGACAAGCAGGGCGAAGACACACTAAGGCATTATCACAGAGATTATTACAGTCATCATGAGTGTGCTAATGCTCCCGTATATGTTGTGTTAGGGCAGGGTCCGCTACACACCCTGGGCAGGACAGCAGCCATTAATAATTGATAACCAACGTTTACTGCAAGCCCAGGTGTGTTGCAGGAAATAACCACTGACCCAATTATTGTTTGCAGCCAGCATGCTTTGGTTAATTTGTGTAAAAGCCATAATTGCTCTTAGTTTTATAATTCATGAACAAGGGCGCACAGCACTGGCAGAGCCCCAGCATCTATTACTCAACCACCCATGAATGCATCCTCACAAATACTGTACAGACACAAGAAGCAGACATGTGCATGTACGTGCACGCACATACACACAGAGCCTGTGACTGCAGTAAATGGTTACAGATGTTAGCGTTATGAGTGGGAAAGATTGTGAACTTTATCTGGTGTTTGCTACTGGGGGGAATTAATGTGTTTTTTTTTTTTCCTGCAGTTGCTCAAACCATAAAAATACATTTAAATTGTTTTACTTATGGTCTTCTGCAATCTGAAAGTGACTGAATCCATAATAATCAGAAACAGGCTTGTGCATGAGCCTGGATGCAGTGACATGTATAAAACCCAGAAACCACGGTGGAGTATAAAATACTACAATTAAAATTACTAGTCTGTAACATTCTTGTTTTTGGTCTTCTTTATTCTTTGCACAAATAAAAATTCCACTGAACATGCCAGCAACCATTTCAAATATTAAAAAACTCTTTGCATAGACGCGAATCCACTGAAACAACACAACAAAAGTACATGCCAACAACCATTTGAAATATTAAAATTGATTTTTCGATGTCTAATCCTTCCCTGACGACAAAATAAATAAATAAATGTATCAATCTCGACACCAATCCTGGACCTTATTGACTATTTTGTATCTGCCTCCATCTGGTTCTGATGTAAATAAATGAACTGTCCAGTTCTTTTGTGATTTACGTGGTCCATGTCAGGCTGGATCAGTGGCCTTTTCAGACTCTGACCATGCGGAAAAGTTTTGGACAGACCAGACACCATCGCTCCTCACATGCCTGATTATCTCGGCTCTCGCTGAGTTGATCATATATACCACGCTGGAAAAGAAAAAAAAAAGAAGCAAGGACGAGGACAATAGCGGGAGAGGGAGAGAAAAGGCGAGGAAACGTATAAGGGAATTTAAAGACTCATTTGTCTGGCTCCTTAATGAGAGGAAGCGGAACAAAGACCCCGGCTAATATTCCGAGGGGTCTAATTAAAATTAGGTGTGATCCGATGGAGGAAGGAGCCACAGAGGTGATTTTAGTCACAGCCCAAAAGAGACCGGCTAATTAGGGAGAGTGATGGCCTTTACTTGGAAACCACTGGAGATTCGCGGGGCACACACATTGTCCACGTCCCACTAGCCTGGCATGGAGATTGCTGCCACGCTCGCTGCCACAACCAGGGCAGAGAAAAGAGGACGCTACAGGGAGGATGAGAGAAGAACGCCGGGCAACAACAGGGACGCCGGAGTCAGAGGGGGTTATGGTCTATGTTTGGACAGCAAAGCTCCAATGAGCTCCATCTCTGCCATTTCTCATTTTCACGTGCGGCAGGCTGCTCTATTTTCATTCCCCTCATTCTTTTTTTTTTCCCTTTTCATTTTTAGTGAAACAGGACAGACTTCATCTCAATGCTAGAAAATGTTGCAGGAAGTAAACAGCAAAGTAAAGGAGGCCCTGGATTCCACTGGAAAATAACACCGATGTCTGAAACAAATTAATTACATTCATCCCTGCCAAATTTCAATATAATTTCATTTCAGTGCTCGATTGGGATCCCCTCCAAGCTGTTTGAGCTGTGTCACTCCCATTGATGAAGATACATCAATAGCTATTTGTCAATGTACAGCATTATGTATATGAGCTACTGGGTTCGCTTTGATTTTTCCCAGCGGCTTGTACATGTTCATCTTACCTTTGACATTGAGGGAATGCCATTGTGTTGTTCTTTATGACACTGTGATAGCACTTGCCCTAATCTTAATTGATGGTGCTGTGGCTCATCTGCTAAAAGCAGCCTATATTTATCTGCTAGGACTATATATGCGCACTAATAGCAATTGCTTTCTGCCGCCTGTCCTTGGGAAGCTGCCAGGAAGACTGCGAGAGGGCAAGAAGTATCATCTTAATGTCTCGACGCCATAGTATGGTAAATCACTCCGGTCATAATAAAGACACATATGGAGAACACACAGGTACAGACACACACACACACACACAGAGTTCGTCAAACTTTTTTTGAATGTCCCACCCTGACAAAAGTGATTACTAGGTTGTTTCAGCTTTTATCTTTTGATCCGGAGTGATGGAGTGAGAAGATATGAAACACCAGCAGCTCGACACTGAGCAGCTCTGCCCTTCATCTGATGTGGTCAATTTCTGCTCACTCTGCAGGCGTGGATTTGTCAGATGAAGGGCTGATGTGTTCATATGTCTGGTAATCAGCATGGTACTGTGTAACATGCAGTACAGCAGTTTGGGCTACTGGCAACAGGACCAAATATGATATAGAATTGTTTAAAGTGGTAACCCAGTTTTTGTGATGCCTTCATTTTTGATGCTAAGCAGTCTTTGCTGTTGTGTTTTTGCTTTTTCCATCCACCATCATTTGCTGTAAGTGTTGTCAGCGCTGTTTTTATTTATTTATTTATTTATTTATTTAACTTTGTATCCACTTATTTTGTCTCCATTGTTTACTAGTGCAGTAGACAATGTGTGTGTTGTGTTCAACAGTAGTTGTACATGACACATGTTCATCCCATTTTCTAAGAGATGCAAATTTCACTATGCGCATGACATGATGGGATATGAGGCAACATGAAGCAGGTCAACAGTGTGATACAAAAAATTTAAAATTTTAATACTATACAAAACAGTACTACACAAAAACAAATTGTTGGGTTTTCCTGCTATGTAACACTACCAGAAGTAGGATAAAATATTTTAGCTGCTAACTTCACCTCTGGTTATTTTAACTACTGGTCTCTGTGAAAGATTTAAAAGTATCCAATATACTCTGTGACCACTGGTGGTGGTGATAGTGCACATTAGGAAAACTGGGTCCCCCCTATTGTTAAGCCACATGTTCTTACAGCACGCCATGAGCATGGGGGAGGTGTATTACATGTTGATGTAAACAACACAGCTTTCACAGTATTCAACATGTTTATTACACCTCAAGGAAACGTTTTGGTGAGAAATTTTGAATTTGAACAAAACTGAGCATGTTTACAAGGAAAACTATATTTGTATTAATACAAATGATGGCTACATATTTGAATGTTTGCATAGCCAGTTAATGTATTGTAGTGTGTGTTGTAAACATGTCAGGAAATTTGCCTGAGGTGAGTTATTTAGAGGAGCAAGTTCAGAAAAGAGAGCATGAATCCTTGGCAAAATTACAGTGTACATTAACACTCAAATCATGTAAAACTGAGTGAAAGTGTCAGAAAACTTTCACTGCCTCTAACATCACTACGTACCAAGGTATTACTCTGCCTGTGTTTGTGTCTTTTCCACACTTATGGTAAAATCCAAGGGCTCAAACAAAAGAAACAAAATAGGCGCACATGAGGACATTGAAGACATTGTCATAGCCAGCAGCTATATTCAATAGTGTTACTCTTGCATCATGTTCAACTCCAAGGCCTCGCCACTGCCAGCCTGTCTATAGGAAGAGCCAGTGTGACAGACAGACAGCTCTTTAGCTCACTGACACAAGCAGACAACATAAACAGCAGCAGCAGCACTGCAAACCAACCTCATCCAAACACGGGGGTTTATATAATTTCAAAGCACAGTTTCCTCCGCCAACACAGCTGCCTGCCTCTCTGCCTGTTTGTTTGTTACCAAGAGTCTCAGAAAGTTAACAACAGATCTGGCTGAAATCAGGTGGACAGATTGAACTGGGGCCGATTTTGGTGTCTATCTGGACCTGCAATTTCCATCATTAGATGATTATTGTTTTTTAGCCAGGACAATGCTGCTTTCAAATGCTGGTCCGACATGTAGATTATCCAAGTCAGCTCCGAAGCAGTGATGCATTCAAGTGCTGTTTTCAAATGCTGTAGGAAAATCAGACACAGAAGAGAAATGGTAAACAAACATAAACTGTTATGGAAGCAAATTCAGGCTGCACGCTGCAGAATTGCTCAGCACTGTGGGCGTTTTTGCTCGACCAAGTGCCCTGTGAGCTTATATTGTTAAACTCAAACCTCACATTACTTACACATTACAAACTGATGTAAAAAACCTGGTCAATCTGGTTATTATTAACAATGGAATCACCTGACCAAGTGTGCCAATCAACATGCAATTAGATTTGCTAGTTTGAATTTACCTTCATTACCCTCTGCCATTGTTTAAAAACCCAAATTGCACACATGCCAGTTCAAATTCAATTTCACCCTAAAACGACCGAAGACAAAGTTGAAGCAAAAGTGCACCTTAAAAAGTACCAAAATTTTTACCCACCTAACACTGATACAGCACAGCTAACATTATGGAAGGAAAGCACGTTTCACCTGTACAGGGCTGCTCTGTGTCAACATGCTTCATTTTCATACTTTTCAGAGAGAATTTTAACCCCTTATGGTCTAAAATATCCTCTGCATAACATTCCTCAGACAGCTAAAACACTTGCACCCTGATGGTAACTGTTGCTGACAAGAGTGTCGATTTCATTTTGGAAGTGATGAGGACACATAAAGCGAGGGGTCTGTGGGTCCCTCCACAACTTCTTCCTCACTATGTACAGTTGTGTGGATTTTAACATTATTTGGCATGACTCAGGACTCACCTCTAATATTGATCCAAGGGATCTCAGTATTTTTTTCTCCAATTTATCATTTTTTTTATTTTTTTTTTCATTATTTATCCTCAAAAGCAGACTATATGACAAATACTTTGATAATTAGGTGCTGTGTTAATATGACTGCTGACCTTATTAGCCTTTTTAACTTAGCATTTTTCTTGCTAAGTTATCCTCTCTATGGTATTTCTGCACTGCATTTCCCAGAGATCACCTGTCAATCAAACATTGTGGGTGGGACTTAGTTTTTCTGTTAATAGTTTCTCTTTTCTTTGTCTGTTCAGCCCATGGTGGCTATCGCTTCTCATGCTAACTACTACCCAGTTCTTCTTTAATTTATTCCAAACAAAATAAAAACACATCACTTCCTGTGCAGCAGGAAACAGTCACCAGATACCATTTACAACAGCAAATGTAAAAGGTTTCATGAACTTAGTATTGCTGAAATCAGTGTTTTATCTCATCAGTCAGCAATAGAGAGTAAAAAAAAAAAAGAAAAAAATATTGATATGTAAATGATACTTTCAGCTACAAGGCATCATTTTCATTAAACACCTGCAGTAACACGGGGCATTTAACAGCTATTTAACAGCTGCTCAATATTTTCCTATTGATTCTAGTTACTGTAACAGTGCAGAGTGCAGAGCTGTTTTTAATTTATATTTTATTTTTTATTTTTTTGCCTGTTTACTATTGCCCTGGGTTTCCTTGTCAGTATTTCATGTAATTTCCAAATTGTCGATTCTAAACTACAGGAGTCCAGTCTTTGTTTAGAGGCTCACTGAACTGTGTTACACTCTGAAACCGCTCATGTGGGACCTGATGGGCCCAATGGCTGTGATCTGACAGGCCACAGGAGCCGCAGCAGGTTCACAAAGACCTCCGATGAGAAATTGATCAGACAACCATTCAAGGGTAAAGTATTTCCACATGTTAATTACACTGTGAAAAAAATTAACATGGCTGAAACTCCATCTGTGCAGAATGGAGGAGCCTGGTCTGCACTGAGGGATCACCAAGACTTACAGGCCGAGCACAGACACTCCTCTGTGTTTGCAGTTTACAGATCATTCGTAACATTAAAGGGTTTGGAGTTTTTCAATCAGTCCAGACATCCAATTAGATTTTTTTTTTTATTGATATCCACTGCTAAAGGGATACACCAACTTTTTGGTTTGGTTTGGTACTATATTCACTTTAGAATTGGAACTAAAATCATGTCTTTGTCTCCGGTAGATAACTCAGTCTTTTATATAAGTGTTAGCATGCATGCCACTATGTTAAAAGAATACTGCAACGTTTTGGGTAAAATACCCTTTTATCGACTTACCGAGAATGAGACAAAATGTTCGATACCATTTTCACCTCTTTACATCCACTGGTTCAGTTCCTATGGTTAGCATTTCATGTTAGCTTAGCATAAAAACTTGAAATCTACAGGAGTCATTAGCCTAGTTCCATCAAAGTGAAAAAATAAACCTTACAGCAACTCTGAAACTGTCTTATTTACACAGTGTATCATGGATATTTGAAATACACGTCTTGGGAGTTCAATGGTAGGAACTATAGATGGTAACTTCTAACTTGTAAAACAACTCACGATTTAAAAAAAAACTTTTCAAGATCAGGACTCTTAGGTGTTAGAATTACCCAATATAATAAGAGGTAAGTAAAACAAAGTCGTATTCTATGGCCTGTAGATTCATAACTTCAAAACAAAATCTCATTCTTCATCACTGGTGAAGTCCATTACAAATTGACATCACAAACAAACTTTAGTTTGTGTAACTAGTGTTGCTCAACTGTTTAAACAAAACAGTGGGAAGAGAGATCTGCCATTGAATTTGCCCTCTTTTTGTTGAATTTTACATCTACGCTATGTGACAGCCCCTGCTCTGCCTGCCAGTGTGTGTGTGTGTATGTGTGTGTGTATGTGTGTGTGTGTGTGTGTGTGCGCGCGCGCTTTTCCTGCAGGTACCTGGTGGGTGGAGTGGGCGTTGGCTGAGCCGGGGACACCTGGGCCTGGTGTTCTCGAGGGCTTAAAAACTGAAAATTGTGGACTCTCTGTCTCTTCTGCATCCAGCCTGTTTGGCTTTGTTCTTCTTATTATTTTTTTTATTTATTTTTTTTTTTTACACTCACAGCACTCAACACTATACTTTCCACTGATGCACTCCCTTAGGCGTCATACACAATTCACACACACCAAGTCTGTAGGCTCCACCGGAAATCATTGAAGTCAATGGAGCACGTTGTAACAGACTGACAACACGATGCCCCTTGTGGACAACGGCTCCGTTAATAGCGGATCAGCGGATATATTGAAAACTTTCAAAGTCTGTGAACCGTCAGAAGCTGCAGGAAGTGATTGTTGGCAAAACAACTTTTAAATAATGTAGCTATTTTGATCAATATGTTTCAAATAATGAATACAATACCCTATTACCAGTAAATATTTTATGTTTAGCTTTTTACTGAAGATATCATGTTGCCGAGATCAACACTGCAGTTGCAACATCTTGCTGCCTGATCACAAACTTGCTGTTTTAACCACAGCGGTGAACTGTTGCCTTGCTGCATCATGTCTGCATCATGTCTCCATATTTTTGTCATGGCTTCTGAAATCTACCAATCCTCTAAAAAGTTGAACAGGGTTAGATGCATAAAGTTGACCATCCAGCCTAAGAGCTGCTACAATTTCAAAAAGCTAGTCTAGTCTTTTTACATTGCATTCTAAAAAAATTCTTAATGCCTCAGTAACTTCAATAATTACAAATTTATTTTGATCCAAATTGGAATCTGTGCATCAGTTTTTACAGATGATTGATATTTATGAATGAAATCCATCAGACAGATTGATCATATATGATGTCATATTTTACCGAGCTGAAGCCAAAACCAAGCCAAACAGAATAACCTAATGTGTTTTTTTCCACTCTTTACACTGTACCATCTTGATCTTAGCCAGCCAATTTACACATCGTCTCTGATTAGATTTGTGCACTTTAATAAAACCATGGGTGAACTTCAATCTCCTTTAAGTGACTTTAATCTACTCAGATTAGTCGATTTGTGCCACGTGTGAGCATAATGCAGTGAGAAGGGATGCATTTTTATGGATAAGTAGTCAATAACATCAGCATGTTACTGCCGTAGTGCCTCTTGGCTGGGAGCCAACCTGTTAATACCATTACAACAATACTGGTAAAAGGCCTGTTGGCTTTGCAAATGAGGAGCCACTGTAGGCTCGGTGGGATCTGATTGGATTTTCCCCAGTCCTGCGGCTGGGAACATGTGTTTCTGCGATCCCCAGAGCAGCTGTCAGTTTTCTGACAGGGATGTTGGTCTCCACTGGGGGAGAGAGAGAGAGACAGAGAGTAAAAGAGAGAGAGAGGGAGAGAGAGAGAAGCACCCGTGGCTATTTACAAAACATTCATTGTTTTGTCTGCACGAGGCAGTCAGAGGCCCTCCCACAGTCCTCTCCACCTCTCATTAATCAGTGACAAAGCCTTATTTAAGTGCTTGTTGTCCTGACCTATTCATGACTGACGCTGGCATTTAAG
>OMKZ01008757.1:1496-15526 GCA_900302535.1 Neoniphon sammara | reverse complement strand
TTCTCCTCACTTAACAACTGTAACAGAACTGCCATTGTTAGCAGTCTTGAAGCTGTCATTTTGAGCAGAACAAAGGTTATTGCAACCGATTGATAAAAAATTCATTCACAGACAGGCACTTTTATGTGGTGCATGGGGAGGAGAGATGTTTTAAGATGTGTGTTCTGCCCCTGGCGTCCACTGGCACATCTCCTCCTGCCTCCTGTTTAAACTGAGTTCAAAATGATAATGAGAGCAGTGAGCAGCCGGCGGTCCCCCAGTGCTCTGGTGAGGGAAGCAAGAGCCACTCAGGACTCCTGTGGGCCACTAATTGGAACTCTAAATCATTGTGTCACCTGTCACTCAATGCAGGGCTTGGGAGGGAGGGTGTGGGAATCCATAGACGGGCTGTGATCACCGGCATGGGAAGAGACGAGAGGGCTATTGGAGGTGTGCGCCGCTCAGCCTTTAAAGCAGAGGAATTCTAATGACAGCAGGCTAGAGAGGACGGGGAAGGAGTACTCCACGTCCTTTAGCAGATGGTTCACTCTAATACGATGGTGAGGGACCTAATGGCTGCGCCAGCATGGCTGCCCGTGTCCCATTGGTGAGCTCATTAATAGGGCTGTGAGAGCGAAACGCACTCTCTCAGGGACGTCTCTGGGATCCAGACTTTCCCCTGATCCATCCTCTCTGCTCTGGAATTCATTCACTGCTGGTGGTCTGTCTCATTTCCAGAAGAGGGTCTGGAAAATCCCTGCTTTGTCTTTAAGGATACAGTGCCTTACCTGCCTCCTCCAACAGCCAATCAATTTGCTTTGCTTTGCTCATGCTGAATCAATACAGGAACGATCAATTTAACCAAAATGGTTGTATTGGCTTCTGAGAACTGCACTGAACCTTCCCTGTTTGCTTCTGTTCAGACTAATGAGCTACTTTAGAGCGGTCCGCCATCGTCAGTGTTTGTTGCTATTCTGAGTCTTTGCCTTTGACTTTTCATTATTGCTACCACATCCACAGGGCGAGGACTGTGCCTCAGTGTGTCCCACCGGCCTGTACGGTCCAAGCTGCTTGTCCACCTGCTCCTGCCACAATCATGCCTCCTGCTCCCCCGTCGACGGCTCCTGCATCTGCAGGGAAGGTACAGTGTAACCAACTCCTGTTAGAGGTTCAAAATGGCAGACATCAACTCCTGAGCTTTATGAGATATACTATAAAATGGATGACTTGAAGACTTCCTGTGCCCACTCTACAGCAGTATGATATTCACACATTACACATAGTGATGGTTTGAATCCCCTTGCAATCTGTGCATGGGCATGCAAGACCAGCATAATAAAATCTGGTGTTGTGTTTTTTTCCCCTGCATATCACACAAAGCAAGTAGATAACCATTGTCCTCAGTTTGTTACTTACAATGGTCACTTTTTTTCTTCAAAAGAGTGCAATTTCACACATAAGCCATGATAGTCTTGAGCTGAACTTTTGTGCTATCAGAGTGTGAAGGCAGTGAATTGTATGTGTGGTTCTGATATACCATTACTTCTGTACCTCCAATATGAAAAACAGTGAACCACTGTAGTACGATGTGCTTGAATCCAGAATACTTAGTATATATATATAAACATATAGGCATAGGCATAGGCATAGACATATAGGGTTTGTAGGTAAGTTTGATGTGTGACCCTGCCCCTCTTTGTTGTCCCAGGCTGGCAGGGTGTGGACTGCTCCATCCTCTGCTCCAGTGGCACTTGGGGCCTTGGCTGCAACCAGACATGCCTGTGCACCAACGGGGCCGCATGTGACCCTATAGACGGCACCTGTACATGTTCCCCTGGGTGGAGGGGAGAGCACTGTGACCAGCCCTGCCCTGTGAGTGTTTATTTTACCTGGGGTGGGTTTGCAGAAAACCCTGTGGGCCACAAACCTTATGGAGCATAGTTGAAATCTCCTATGCCCAAGTCTGACAACTTGAAAGGTTAACAGTGACTTTTATTGTTGTCAGGATGGCACCTATGGCTTGGAGTGTCGTGAGCGCTGTGACTGTAGCCATGCCAATGGCTGTGACGCAGTGAGTGGCTACTGCCGGTGCCATGCAGGCTGGACAGGTCAGTACTGCTTTTACCAAACTGCAGTCAAATAGGTTAAAACTCAGGAGCCCTAAGAAACTTGTTGAGCTCTATATACTCATTATCTTTGACTGAATATTAAAAATGCTAGATGCTAGCCAGACATCTTATTTGCTAACACAAGAAGCTACGCTGAGCCATTTAGGCTTAGTGTTTTACAGTATGTTTACAGAATGTGTAAGCAGTGTTTTGTTAATTAAATGTTCTATTTGTTTTTCCATCGAGCCGGGAGGTAATGTGAATGAGAGCTGTTGAGAATTACAGTCTAATTGGATTCCCATAGTAGACACATTTGATGCTGGTATGTAATCATGCTCAGCCTGCATCCAGCTGCTGAAATGACTCAACAGATAAATATTTAGAGATTAAATCAAATCATTGTGCCGCAATCCTTCCATGAATTTCACACAACACGTCCAGCATTTTTCTTTGTTAATTCTTTAGAATTCTTTAGCTTCCATGAAATTTGACTGAGCGAACATGCTGCCATATTTACTCACTTCAGGTGACAGCGAATCCTCTTTCTTAGGCTTTATGGGCTGATATATCACCACCCTCCAGATCCATATTCACAGTTCTAAGTTAACATATGTCTGCTCTCTGTGTTTCTTGTCATTTTAAACATTTGCTTGCAGGGAAAGAGCAGGAGGTAGGAAAGTGTGAATGTCACAGCAAGGGTGAGGATCATTATGCTCAAAAATGAAGCATCACATCTGAATGTCAAATGTGGGGGGCTAGCTGAGGACCTGGTCTCTGAGCCTGGGTGGAGAGGTGCGGTCGAGGAGGGAATAGATTCAGTAGGAAAGGTCAAGCCTGTGAGCTCTCAGCGGCAAACTCCACTCAGCCTCCTGAGCTTAGGGCATTTATTCTGGGAAACAATGTGGGTTTTATTATCTGCAAGGAGGGAGCCTGCAAAACGGGGCTCTCATGCTCTGAATCCTGCACAGGTCGGGACCATCTGTCAGCCTTAATTGAGTCACCGGGGTGCAGGGCTTGGGGCAGCATGCGGCCCAGTGGGCCGGACGAACACACATACATAGGACTTGAATAGGAGAGGTTTGAATGGACTCTCTGAAGGAAGGAGCACCTGGAGAGAGAGGCATGGGATTCGTCACAGAACTGAGTCAGGGATGGAGGGAAGTGGTTATATTTACAGAGACACGAGAGTTATTTTTTGTTCTGAGTGCTGTCATACTTCTGAGCATACACACTGCAGTTGTTGTTGCTCCCTGCATTACTGTCATCTTGCTTTGTTGTTTTATTCTGGAGTTTCTGCGTGCTGTGAAGAGTTTTGAGTGTAACAGTTTGTCCGTGGCATTGATGCATCAATTATAAATTCTGCTGATTCAACTGAATCAATCTGCCAGAAGAAATTAATAGAATGAAGCCCTCCAATTTTGACCTGAATCAATATGAAATACTTTAAATCAATTCAATTATGACTTTTTAAAAAATACCTGACCTGTAAATCTAACAAAATACTATAAATAATACTATAAATTGCAATTTCTGTTTCTGTTTTTTCTGTTCTGTTTTTATATTATGTTAATATGTTAATAAGGTAATTCTATTGTCTCATCTTTTTTCATATTTCATAAGAAAAGGAACAGTGTTATATTTTTGCATGTGTTTAATTTGGCTACTGTATTGTACTGAGTTGACTCATTGACTTGGCTTTCAAGTGTGAATTAAATTGAAAAGAGCAATCGCTCTTAAATTGAATCGTCAGTTTATGAATCATGAATTGTGAATCGAAACTGAGTCGATGCCAAGCCAAAGATTCACACCCCTATAGTGTAAGACTGTGTGTGCGAGGGTACGCCCTGGACCTGCAGTGCTGCTGTGGCCTATACAGTTGTTACTGAACTCTTGCAAGCCTGACATCAGCTACTAAAAGATTTAAAAGATTGTTTTGGCTAGGCCCTTGATGCTGGGGCCTGATCCTAGTCAGTGTTAAATAGGACATCTCCTTTTATTTCCAAAGAAATTCAATTCAAAGGCATAGAGAAGGTAATGTGTGTGTTCACATGCACTGTAAGAGCGTGTGTGTGTGAGAGAGAAAGAGATTGAGGGGGGGCAAGAAAGAGAGAGAGAGAGTGAGAGAGAGAGAGGTTTACTTTGCTCTGCTCACTCTGTACAAATTGGATAGTGGGACCTCTGGCACTCCTCAGCAAAAAGCCTCCTTTGAAGAGACTTCAGCTCTGGCTTCTCTCACTCTTCCTTCTTCTCCCTCACCAGGCATCCAAAGCCCCTCTGTTTGTCACCATTAGACTCAAAAGTGTGATGCTCTCTTCGCATTCATTTTCTGACGATAAAGGCAAGGCAGTTACTTTTTTTTTTTTTTTTCTGCCTGGTCTAGCACAACCTCAAACACACTTGCACAAGCCTGCCCCCTGTTTGATGTCCATAGCTGGGCTTCTCACTAAACCACCAACACCATGCTCCCTCTTCATCAGCGCTCAAATTTTTTTCTCCCTCACTCCTTCATTCCTACCCCAAAGGAGTCCGGGCTATACTGTGTGACATTAGTCCCAAGAGTTTAGTCCAGGTTTAATTCAAAGGTGTTCCACTAATGCTGCTTTAATGGCCACACCATTCTCAGATATTCTCAAAGGAAACTTCAAATGAGGCTTCGAAGTAAGGGCTGGTGCTTGAAAGGAGGCAGTGTATGTGAGTGTGCGTATGTTCATGCACATGTGTGTACGTGCATTGTGTGTTGGCACGCATGTATTTTTATACATGTGTTTGCGGTGGGCAGAGTTTCTGTGTTTGTGTGTGTGTGTATATATACTGTATACATGTGACTCTCCCCTTGGCCCTGTATCGGGTTCAGTAGACAAGTGTCTTGCTGAGAGGCATCGTGCTCGTTAGATGGATGTGCTAATGTATTCATGTGCACATTGAGAGCCCTGTATGGATTCGATGTTTTGTGTTTGTTTGTTGGAGGCGTGCCAGAGACACAGTGACACTTCCAGGCTCCGCTCTTGTAGCCCGAGCCCCAGCAGAGCAATTCCCCTCAGCTCGGTACACTACCCCAGCTCGGCTGAAAGAGAATGGGAGACGAGCTAGGCCACTCTGGGGACCCAACCCTGTTAATCAACACAGTGCACTGGCAGGGAGCCCCAGTCAGATCAAAAATAAAATACATTTGGAATGGAGACACAGAGTCTGAAAGGATGGGCTGAACTCAAAAAACTCATCACACTACCAGCCGCAGCTTCTTCATTCAAAACTGAAAGCGACTGAGGGTCCATGCTGGGCGAATATCCCTCTATAGATCCAGTCTGATGACTGTCAGACATTGTGATTGCTCTCCTTTGATGATGTATTTTTGCAGATGGCAGGGTATTTAGAATATTTCAGTGCATCAGTGTTTCGTTGTGTGGCGTACAGTCGCTGATTATTCTTCGTTGTAATGTGCCTACAGGAATCCACTGTGACAACGTGTGCCCCCAAGGTTTCTGGGGACCCAACTGTTCAGTCAGCTGCTCCTGTCAGAACGGAGGATCCTGCTCCCCGGAGGACGGCACGTGTGTGTGTGCACCTGGATACAGAGGGACCTCCTGCAAAAGAAGTGAGATTCTTGCTCCTCTGCAGCCTCTCTTTTCCCAAGTCCTCAGAAAGTACTGTACAGCAGCAGCGTAACAAAGTCCATCACAATATTGACCTTGCCTTGATCTGTGAAGGATCGCTGAGGGTGAGCTAGCCGAGGAGAAGCACTTAGTTGTTGGTCATAACTGCCTGAGTGTAAACCCTTCATCACAGCTATCACTTAATCACAGTGTCCTTTCTCCAAACCCCCCTCGTGCAGCCCTCATACTCCCACCCCGTCCTCAACAACCAACTCTCAGTGGGAGATTCACAATCCTCGCCCAAGGCTGATCAGAGGGCCTGCTCACTGGGAGTGCCAGCAGTGGCTTCTGAATATGGGGTCTTTCTGAAGCTGCTCTCAAGTGATGAGCTCACTGATTGGAAGTGAATTTCGCAGGGACAACCCTGTAAACACCAGTTAGAGCAGAATTTAGAGAGGGACACACATGCTCTCTGTGTGCATGCGCGCGCGCATGTGTGTGTGTGTGTGTGTCTGAGAGAGCAAGAGATAAAGGTTTTATTACTCCTCTGAATTCTAGCACTATTCATAAAGATATTTTTGTTCAGTAAAAAACTCCTAACTTCATGTCATGTTGAGGATCACACAGTTCCTTCTTGGCTGAAAATATTATATGACCCCTGGGCTCATGAGGAAAAGTCAAAACCCATTGGATAAACTCACAATTGCATGGTTATCAACCTATAAACAAGGCTGTTTTGTTCCTAAAAAAAGTTGCTATTTCGAAGATACAAGGGATCTGCCTGCAGCGATATCTTAATTTCAAAGGGCCATATTGGAACAGAATTCTTTCAGAATCACTGACATAAAGAATAGGAACGTAAAACAAATTTATAAGGTTCCCCTTTATTGAATTAAAAATAAGCTTGCATTATTTATAACTTGCGCAGTCTCCTACCATACTACTGCACTGAAGGTGCTCTCTGTATCAAATGTTAATGTAATTACCTTTGTGCAGCCTTTTGAATATTTCTCAATGGTTCATATTGCTTCAATAAAATCAACATTACCATTGCGCAATTGTGTGTTTCGTGACATTTATAGATCGTTAAGCTGCTCTCCTTAGAAAAGAATTTATATAAAACAGACTTTCACGATTCCCTTAACTCTTTTACTATTCCATTTCTGGCAGCATATGAGATGGGAGTGATTGCAATAAAGACTGACTTCTCTTTTTTCTGCTTTCTCTCTCCCTTTGCTGTCTCTCCTCATTTATTCTGCTGTAATTCCTCTGGCCTTGATTTTTCTGTTCCCCCTTGATCACTCTTGTCTTGCCCTCTTTCATTATTATATACTTCTTGTTCCACTCACATTGTCGACTGAATCCCTCTTCCCCTGCCACGCTCTCCCTGCTCCAGTCTGCTCCCCTGGGTTCTACGGGCACCGCTGTAGCCAGTCATGCCCACAGTGTGTGCACAGCACCGGGCCGTGCCACCACGTCACGGGCCACTGTGAGTGCTTGTCCGGCTTCACCGGCTCTCTGTGCAACCAAGGCAAGTAGCCCTCTGCGTCCCTTGGCCTTTATCCTGCTGTCTCATTAACCCTCAATTTCTGCCAAGTTTTTGTCATTGCTGTATTACCACAGGAAAAAGGTAAGTTGAGAAATTTAATGCCATGATGACGTGCCATAAATAAAAATTAAAAAGTAGTACTTCAATTGTCGGGAAAATTATAGTGATAATGATATTAATTATAAAAGATAAGTTAATAATGTATACTACATTAGAATAATGATGATGTATTATGATTAATTAGTATGTGGTGATAACGTATGCCTACCTTATCCCATAGTATTGTAGAGTACATTAATCAGTCAGAAAAACCCTTCTGGTTATTATCTGTCATAGTGCTAAGTGAAAATACCTGTACATCTCATTACTAGTCCTTGATGTCCTCAGTGGCTCTAATGAGATCAGCAAATGACCTGCTGCTACTCCCACCAGCATCTTGGCCATGAAACTGTGAATAATTGACATTATCGGTGCATCCCAGACAAAAACAACCTTCATCGTAAATCTGAATATCGCTGAGACCCATCTTTTTCACACATAAAGAATGTGTCAACTAAATGTTGCTGCGTTCCCTCTTGTTCGGGCTGCATGCAAATTGCTTTGCAAAACACACTGATTAACAAAGGAACAACATGTGTAGGCCATTTTTTTGCATTTAGTTTTAAGCCAAGGATACACTGGGTAATGCTTTGGGAAATTCTGATGGGCAAAAGTGCCCAAAAAGTCACCTCAGCATTATTGCTTTAATCACACAGGGGGATTTTGTTGACAGGAGACAGATTTTGACCCCCTGTCTCAGTTGCCTGACGTTGCCCTGAGGTGTATCTGATTAGGATGTTAATTATTTGATGATTTATGTTTATTGCATATTTTCAAGCATGCCAAGTGCCAACGCTATGTAACAGAGTATGTAAAAGGAGATAAAAGAATTGTTTGATGGATTTAAAAACTAGCCTTCTTTGAACCATACATGTGCTTTAAACTTAAAAAGAGACAGTAATGATGACCTACTTTAGGTTTAAACTGCGTCTATAATGATCGTACTGTATTGACACAATGGAGGAGACTTTGTGCCATGTTTCTTATTTTATTCAACCTAAAATACAGACAAAGCTCCATAGTAGCTCTCCCCACTCTACAGCTATTCAATAGTTATATATTGACATTTGAAGGAACATAGATCCAGGTGTGTATGTCTTAGAGCGTGAAAGAGTGTGGATGCCTAAAGGTAAGTATCCGGTCAATGAGTTCTTGTTGGCTATTGTGCAGTTAATCAGTTCTGCTGCTCTCCCTCACTGTGTTGAGGGAGGATATCCACATGCAAATGTACTGTAGATTTTACTTCTAATAATTTACTAGTCTTTTTTTTTTATATAAATTACAGAAAGGCAGTGGAATTTTTTCTGAATTCCCTTTCATGGCTTTGAGCAATGTCTTATGAATAAAAGTTTAATAGGTTAGCTAAAGGAAGAGGAAAAGAGAAAACGAGAGATAGTCCTAATTTGTCTGGACTGCAATTAATAGCGAGTAGGCGGTAGGCCACTAGGGACGAAGGTGGCCAACAACATGCACATTCTCCTTTTGTTGAGCGCTGTTGGCATCCTCGCCGTCCTCTGTCCAGCGCAAAGTCCCAGGCTAATGAAGCTCTCCTGGTGTGTTGAGACCTGAATCCCCAGAAGTAACAGTATGGGGGAGCCAGCCTCATGGCCTAATGACAACCTGCTTGAAGGAGCTTGAAAGAGCTCTCAAGACGAGGAAAAAGCCAGCTGAAATGTAATCATTAAAATTGCCCTGCATCATAATGAGTCAGACTCGTCTTTCACGGCCAGCCAGCTAATGTCATATCTCTGATGCCTCAGTATTGTCCTCATATAAAAACTTCTGTACACCTGCTGGTACTGCCGATGCCTGGTCCTGGTGGCTGGATACACCTATGTTCAATTTGTCCCGCAGTCCAAGAAGAAAACTCAGAGGAGGTTTCACTGAAAATTACATCTTTTATTGAAGAGTGACAGAGAGCATTGAAATATTAATTTTATAAAAAATGTATACAGTGGTCTGTGTACATGGTCTATTTTAATTCTTTGGCACATCAGTCATTCCACTCTGGTGTATAGAAATGGGGCAATTGTGCCACTGGAGGCAGCAATCAACTCCTCCCTTTGTCTGAACAGATCTCTTAACTTTATGACCACTGAAATATGTTAACATTCAAGCTTTCAGAAGATGCGTTGTCTGTATAAATATGCAGATGAATCGAAGTTTGATGTCTTGATGTTCATTGATTTTGCCCGTGCTTGCATGCAAGTGATTATATGCAGATCACAGTGTTCTTTTGCAAACGCTGTGCTCTGCTTTGTGTCTTGCAGTGTGTCCAAGTGGCAGGTACGGGAAGGCCTGTGCCGAGATCTGCCTCTGCACTAACAATGGCACCTGCAACCCCATCGACGGCTCTTGCCAGTGCTTCCCAGGTTGGATAGGAGAGGACTGCTCTCAGGGTATGGCTTCTGTTTTTCATCCTGTCTGTGCAAGGCTCTCATTTCCTCTTGTTGTTCCGATCTGTCATTTTCCACATTTTTTTTTCCACTCCTAATTTCTCTCACACATTTACTTTCATACACATTAATCATTTTCATGACCCTACACATTCCAAGACCTGCTCACAACCCCCAGCTGATATGAAACACATAGTTTACTTAATTATTATTGTAATATATTATGCTCTTTTATGTACTGCACCATAGGACAGAGATCATTAACAGAGCTTTGAGCCATCATGGGATATTGATGCATGGTGTTATATTGCATTAAGTAAAAAAAAAAAAAAAAAGTAACGCTAACTCACACAAAAGTCTACTGTATTCACACAATGCAAATTGTAGGATGCTTACGGCTAAAGATCACATTGGATATGTGTGCAGTGTATGTGTTGATTCTCTGTCTGTGGAATATACTGTATATGTGGAAAATACTGATGCATTTGCTCAATGGTATGTGTTGTGACAATATGTGTGTGTTCATGTATTCATTCGAAGGGCGTACAGTATGTATGAGTATGCACAAGATTTGGGAGTGTATGAGACCGTGAGGTTGTCTTTCCACTTGACTGTGTCTCTGGCGTCTGCAGCCTGTCCCTCTGGGCACTGGGGCCCTGATTGCCTCAACTCGTGTAACTGTCACAACGGAGCCCAGTGCAGTGCCTACGATGGCGAGTGCAGGTGCAGCCCCGGCTGGACCGGTCTCTACTGCACACAGCGTGAGTCTCTCCCGTGTAGTTAGCAGACACACAGTGGCATCTTCTGGCAGGCCAACAGAACTGCAGCAGATGGCAATACTCAATGTGCCAGTTGAGTGAGAAACATTTTATCAAGACAACCGGGCAACTGGATGATTTTGGGTTTTCATTTACATGTTTAATGAATGATCAGTGTATAACAATATCTAAACTTATACCAATGGCCAGTTTAGGGCCCGTTTGTTTTGTGCCTATAATACACACCAGTCATTCATGGTGCAGATCATTATCATCACTCCACTGATCTTAATTGAGTTTGTTATCACCATCATACTTTTATTTAGTCCTAATATCTCATTTTCTTGTTTTCTTTTTATTGTCTTGAGTGGAATCTTAATTGTTTGGTGGGATTGTTCTTTGTCTTTGTATCTACCTTATGCTGTCAATACATTTTTTTTTCATGTTATGAACCCCCAAATTGACTTTCATGAAATTACAGTGAAATTAAACTATTCCTCATTTTGCTGTGGGCCCCCTCAGGTGGGGTCTCAGTCCCCAGTTTGAAAACCACTGTGTTTACAGCATAATCGGTTGTCCTTTGTGTTACATTCCCATTCACATTGTCCTTTAATGTGTATGTTGTTGAGACACTAGACGACACTTATTTTGCTACTTCCCAGTCATATGACCTGGTCAGCTTATATTTACTGTTTATCTTTCTCTCTCTGCCCCCAACAATCCTTTCCTTATCTCTGTCCCAGGCTGTCCTTCGGGATTTTATGGCAGAGATTGCTCTGAGGTGTGCCGCTGTCAGAACGGTGCCGACTGTGACCACGTCACTGGCCAGTGCGCTTGCCGAACAGGCTTCATTGGGACTAGCTGTGAGCAGAGTTGAGTAGTTCCTCCCCTTCTAACACACATATTATAGCTCTGAATAGAATTACCCTGTCGATGAGTGTGGGTGTGTGTATGTGTCCTATCTACTCTGGCTCCCACTCTCGCAGTACTTTAATTTTGGCGGACTTAATAATGCACCTCTCTCCCATGCAGAGTGCCCTGCTGGTACATTTGGATATGGGTGCCAGCTACTGTGTGAGTGCATGAACAACGCTACCTGTGACTATGTGACTGGAACTTGTTACTGCAGCCCTGGGTACAAAGGCATCCGCTGCGATCAAGGTGAGAGGTGGTCAAGGCCATCCAGGCCTCCTGCTGTGTTTTCGCTCAAACCGCAGATGTGTACATGCTGTTTAATCAACCCTCTGCGTGTGTTTTCCTTGTAGCAGCTCTGATGATGGAGGAGCTGAACCCCTACACCAAGATCAGCCCAGCACGAGGCTCTGAGCGCCAGTCTGCAGGGGCCGTCATGGGCATCATCTTCCTCCTCCTCATCGTCATGGCAATGCTCAGTCTGTTTGTGTGGTACAGACAGAGGCAGAGGGACAAAGGTCACGACATGCAGCCCAGTGTGTCCTACACACAGGCCATGCACATCACCAACACTGACTATTCTCTCTCTGGTGAGACATCAAAGAGAATACTCAAAATGTTTGTTTATTGTGGCTACAGATTATATGTAGATCCATCAGTTTGATACTGATTTATAAAATAACAGTAAGTATTAAATGCTGGTGACATCAAGTATTATTTGGCCAGGAGCATTTGCTATTTTCCTAATTTAAGAAGGTGCACCATGCAAAATAGCTGAGGGTTGATTGAAGTGAGGACCCTTTAGACTAACTGACACAAACAGTGGAATAAGCACGAAAATTGATGGTTGAGTCTACATGGTTCTCCTCGTCAGTCTGTTTCACTGATGGATTACATGCTTTTTCCACATTTTTTATCAATTGAGTCAAAAGGGTTCTCACCGCAATCACCCCCCCGCAATTTTGCACACTGCACCTTTAAATATGGGGGCAAATAGACGTATATCTCCCATTTACACAGAGATTTCAGCACTCTGTCCCTGTTGTTTACACCCTCAGAGTGCGGCAGCACCGTGGCGATGAGGCCCAGTACTATTGAAGTCTCCCAGAGCCAGACCAGCAGCAGCACTGGCCAGTGCTTCTCCAACCCCAGTTACCACACTGTGGCCCAGTGTAACGTTGCCTCGACCATCTCCAACAACCTAGACGGCACGCTAACCCTCAAAGTATGGGCCCTCTCCATATATATACTCAGATATAATCTAACTGAGCATTCCCAATAACATTCGATAAAAGCAACACAAAACTTCCTCTTCCTTTCACAGTCAAGCACCCTGAAGAGCAGAAATGGCTCAGAATGGAGAGCCTACTGCAATCTCAATGACCTAGGTCAGTGTTTGCGTCTCTTCTGCCCTCTCTTCCCTTGATTCTGCCTGTAGACACGTGGACTTTGAAACAGCATGGATTCAAACCCACAGACAAAAAAATGTCATTCATGTAAATCTCATTGAAATTGATCCAACGATCCAACATACAGTTATCCTGCTGAGAATAAAGATTCACCGAGGGTTTCTGCTTAGACACATCCTTTGCTCTGATTTTGATAAGACGTGTGAGTGGGACACAGAGAGCAGAGGCGCAGAGGTGAAAAGGGGGTCACTGTGAGCTCATTAGTGCTCTTTCACTTCCCCCAGTGGCACATTCCTCTGTGATGGCTTACACTGGGTCAAACACTACGCTCTTTGGCTGTGGATCATAGGACATAAAGTGGGATAGAAAAAAATGCCAAATATATATATTTTTTTCTTTTTGTATGTAAAATGTATTCAAATTCTGTAGGCTTGTGGGGATGCCAAAGTTAATTAGACAGTAAATAGTGCTGGTATGGGAAAAATATGTTGGTGTACTGATAACAGTATTATTACTGCCAAGTGGCATGAAACAGTTTAAATAACCAGAGTTTATTGTTTGTTCTTGTTTGAATTTCAAAGCCAAAGACATCGTCGATATCTTGATCTAAATGGGTTAAAAACACACCATAAGTCCCATAATTACAATTCACTCAGAAAAGTTGCCATATTTTTTGATGTTTCACTGCTTTAATAGCGGGATGTAGCCTGTTCAGAAGATCTAACATAGACTCAATACAAGGCTTGTGCTCTCTTCATGATGTTTTTAATTTGGCGAAGATCCCATGATGACCACAGTTGATTATGTAAGCTTGTATGCCTTGGAGCGAGTGTGAAAGCAAACATCTGAAAGATTCAATAACTCTCTATAATTAAATTCATCTTATTCTTCTTCTGCTCGAGGAAGACATACATAGCATAAAAGAGATGTTTCTTGTCATCTCACAGTGGGGAACGCATATGTGATATACGACTTGTTTGCTTGACATTTCTTACAGATGTTCAACAAGGGGAGACTCAGACGCAGAGAGGCTCCAGAAAAGGTAAAGAAAATCACTGTAGTAATGCTGTGTGTGTGTGTATGTGTGTGTGTGTGTGTGTGTGTGTGTGTGTGTGCGTGTGTGTGTGTGTGCGTGCGTGCAGTGCGTGCGTGCGTGTGTGTGTGTGTGCGTGCGTGCGTGCGTGCGTGCGTGTGTGTGTGTGTGTGTGTGTGTTACCCAGCAGGGCC
>OMKZ01008756.1:25440-40874 GCA_900302535.1 Neoniphon sammara | reverse complement strand
CAGCCCCCCAGCCTTCCCGGAGGACCAGCTGGGGGCTACTAAAGACAAGCTGCCCGAGGAGAGCGCGCCGCCGGCTTCAACCTGGATCGAGACGTCCCACTCACTGAAATCGGTGGACTCTACTGACTCCGGCGTGTACTCCATGGTGTGCAAGAGGCGCAGGATGTCTCCCGGGGGGTCGAGCACAGAGAACTCCCCAACCATCAAGTGTGAGGACTTGACTACGGAGGAGTACAACAAGGACAACCCAAAAGGCATGGGTTATTATGCATTCTACACAAGCCCCTAAGACTGTATTTATTGAAACTGAATATAATTCTTTGGTTTATTATTGAGTGCACTCCGTTCCTTGTTAATGTCATTTTTCTCTTTTCTCTAAAGGTGCCAAAGCTTAGTGTTCCCCCAAGCAAGCTGCACAAGGTTTTTTTCCCAGGCCAGCCCCTCTCACATACCTGAAACATGCATAGTGATTGTTGTTTTTGAAAAAGCATGTCCTTTTTTCCTGTTTTTTTTATCATCTTTTTTTTAAACAAATGTGAATTCTTTTTTGCATATTTAAGTCCTTTTTGTTGTACAGTATTCGTGCACTTTAGAATGTGATGTATCTTGTACAAATTGTCTTCATGGAGGTGTTATAAAATGGAAAATAAAACAGCTTTTCATAAAGCATTGTCCAAATATGACTTTTGTAGTATTCTTTTCTTTTATAAATTATTTCCATGTGACACTAGATAGGCCACCGGCCTGTATATAGTCGTTAAATATTCTGCTTGTTGAATTGTAAATAAGGAAATATAAACATTGATTTTTTTTTTCCTTTTTAAGATGGCTAGTTTAGAAACTGGAATTAAGTCCCAACATACAATAAAATTACATTTTCAAATTGCATTTTTGTGAAGCTGTGTGTGTGAGAGAGTGATGACCTACAAGCCAATTTTGCAGCCTGTTTTGGAGGCCCAAATTGAGACCTTTTGAGGGATTGTTTGATAACACGTTGACATCACAACAAGTTTAAAAAATGCACTCAGCAGTCATATTATGTAACACTGATGTGGGCTATATTCCTATTATGCACATCAAATTTTGGGAGTTGATTAGACATAGAGGAAATCCTGAATGCCCATGGCATCTAGTCACAAAACAGCTGAGCGGTTGTTATTTAAGATACAGGTCAGTGTTACAAGATTAAATCACAATTTACAATTCAAGTGTGTTAACTTGAGACTTACTGTACATATCATGACTCACAACATAGACTTAATTAGGTGAAATTAGGTGACTAAATCCTATTATCGATTGTTGCCTTAATATTTTTGCACATTTCAAAAACTGCTAATTTACTTAAGTGATGCAGCTAAACTTCTTGTGATGAATGGATTCTTCAGATATAAAAACAGACTACATGAAAAATGATCAACCAGCCAACAGCCATGTTCATCCAACTTAGGGCAATGGCTCAACGCCATATTTATTTATTTATTTATTCAAAGGCTCTCTAAAAGTGGATTAGTGCAAAACAATAAATTTGAAATGCGTGAAGAGAAAATATTCATCTTGAGACCTCTCAGCTCCTGTTCTCAGCTCCCATTTTTGTCAGTGAAAATGTTCCTAATTTCCCCCCTCAAGGATCCCAATTTGAATTGATTTACATACTCTAGAATTCTAATTAATTCTGTTGTCATACTCCTTGACAAAGTGAGGAGTCTGACTAACTCCAATTAACACCTCCTAACAAGGTAGAGTTCTTGATTGCCCTGGCCTCTCAGGAAAGCTGTAAGAAATAGGCTCTTGTGGGGGGGGTTAGATATTGGAGACTAAAAATGCCCCCTTGCTCTTGTTCATGTCAGCGAATCATATTGCAGAGCGTCTGAGGATGTTTTTTTTCTCACTTTTGTGTTCTGTTGACCTCTGTGGCTGTGAGGTGAGGAGTAGCAGTTGGAATTGAGACTGGGCAACCGGGTCCTTGTATAAAAGGAGAGGTGGGGTCAGAGAGCTTTGTATTCTTCTCTCTCATCATCTCCAAAACAACTTTTAACCACGTTTTTCAATCTTCTTATATCAACAGAATGCGTTAACTTTATTAGGTATCAGCTCAGGTTATCTTTGCATTTATTACATGTCTTACGTCAGTACTTGAGTTTACTGTCTAATCAACATATGGCTACTGGGATTTCTCTTTCTGTATGTTCTGTCCTCCAACACACACGACCACATGTTCATTTCTTCAAAGAGGTCAGGGTGGCCTGCCCTGCAGTGCAACATCCCTGTTTTAATGCTTTGTCAAAGGCACTTTGGCATGGATGTTGGGCATTACAGATGTAATACCAGCTGTCCTCCAATTGTTAACTGGAGTACACACTCCTGTCCATGCCTGGAATTGAACCAGCAACCCTCCATTTATTGATCAGCCTCCAACCTACAGGCTTGACTTCTGCTCTTTGTTCTTTGTTTCCACTGCAAGGTCTTTATGTCCTTTTGACTGTGAAGAAACCACAAACAGAATCAGTCAAGATTTTTATTTTTATTTTATTTTATTTTATTTTTTTTGGCATTTCTGTATTGGATAGTGACTGTGGTGAAAGACAGGAAAGACAGGGGACAATGTGTAGCAAAAGGCAAATGCCAGAAACGAACCTGGGCCATTGTGTGAAGCTCTAACCTTTAATTGGATGTGATCTGTGCTCTACAGAGTAGAGCTACCACGAGGCCCCAAACAAAGTCTATTTGTAATGTGCATTGAATGCATACAAATTTTATTTGTTGGTCATAGTGCATTGTCAAATAATATAGTGGCAAAAGATGCAAATAGGTAAGTAAATAGGAAAATAGGAAAGTATTAAGTACATACTAGGACACGTGGCACAGTGACAACATGACCTTGCATTGAATGTAAGGGGACAGGGCAAGACATCCATTTGTCTTGTGTTTAAGTGAGGATTTACTTGATGCATTTATTTGACGGTTATGCCTTGACTTAACAAGAGATGATACCTGGGAGCCCCTGACAACCCCAAAATCCAGCAACAAGTCAATAGACTGTGCTTTTCCCAACCATTCATGCAAGAAGCACAGTAATCAATAGACACCTCTACAGCATGCTTTCACAAAGTCAGACCATGTTGACTTATAAGAGATATGCGCATTGGGATGAGACCTGCAGAAAGTGCTGAATTGACTGCTGTACTCTACTGCGGATGTTAACATTACTAGCTAAAGTGTCAGTGATTGACTGCGTTTTGTTGGAGCATCTGTCATGCGAGGCTGAGAACTGCCTTACATCAGGTTTCACATTGGTGAAAACCAGTCAGCGTTTGGCTATACAGAATTTCTAGAGAATTTATCATTACATAAACTTAAGTTCTGTCTCCCTCTTTTTTTCTTTTCTCTTTGCGTGCATGTCTCTCAGAGTGAGTGTGTGTGTGTGCATGCGTGTGTGCGCATGTCTACATTCGTGTGTCTGTGCCTTTCCCTAAGGCCGTCCATTGGTGACCATGTTGAGAGTTCATGTAAGAAAGGCCAAGGAGGCTGCAGAGACATTGTACCCAAAGAGGGCTGACATCCAAACACAGATCAGGGCCTGAGGTTGTTTCCTCACCTTCAGTCACACACTATTACTGCTCTCACTGACTAAATATGGCCAGAGGCAGACATGTTTCTGGGTCAAGATTTTTTAGATCCCCTTTTAAAAGTACCCAACAGACAGACATGATGGAGACAGTGGTGATTATGTTTCCTCTTCACACTATATTTCCCCTTTTGATGTGTTGATAAATGTCAGCTCTGTCAAACGATTTTCAAGGCAGTCAGAATAACTGCCAAATTGAACCACAGGGACAAACTGAGCCTCATATGGCCACTCTGTCATTTTGTGATATTTTCACCCAGGATCTATGGAAATGATTTATATTTCCTCAGCTCCTTCACATATTGATGTGCCATTAAGCTTACAAATGAATGTACTGAGGTTACACCAACAGCCAGGAGCCAGGATAGTGTCCCACAGCACTTAAGCATTGAGTGCACTATTCTGTGTAAGGAGCCTAACTATCCTAGGGGATAGTTACAATAATTAAAACCTTACAGCCCCAATAATATGGCGATCCTCCCAAGCTGCCAATCTGTTTTAGATTGTTTTTTGCATAATCAAGTAAAGGTCATGGACACTGACATCCTAATGATGATGACAAAAGCCCTACATTTAGCTTGCCTCAGGTGTTCATGTGCACCAACGCAATCCTTCTTTATTAGTCTCTCCGTCCATAGGCGAAGTGGTTCATCAGCAGTGCAAAGAGGCGGGCCAGTTTCTACAGAACCTGTGTAGCGCTCACAGGCCCGTTAGAGTGAGACCCTGGTGTGAGATGAGTCTCAAGTTAGCAGGGCCACAAGTGTTTGGAATAGGGCGTTGAGTGAGAGCACAGAGGCGAGAGAAACCGGAGGCGCGGAAGGGACTTGTGTTGATGCCCACAGACTGCGTGTGCATGTAGTATGCAGGCCAAGCAGGGCCCCGACTCGGTGGTGCATGGTTAATGTCAGATAGAGTATCCCGCGGCTAAGCTGCACTTAACAGCGCATTGATTTCAGGCCCCCGTGTTCCCCTTGAGGGTAGAATGGGATGCACCTCAACAGGCCGGACTCCACCCCCCATCACCGCAACCGCCCTTTCCTGTCTTCCCTGTGTTAATTTGGGTACACCGCACTGGTCTGCTGGTCGTCTACTCTCTCCCCACCCCCTCCTATGGGTGTCCCTGGGGAGATGAACAGAATTCAGGGGCACTAAGGCTCCCACAAGAGCCTGGGGTAGGCTTTGGGGCTGGGGATGCAGAGCCAGCCAGGTGGAAAAGATCTGTGGTCAAAATCAATGCATTGGCACTTTGATGGAGCGCTCCAACAGATTTGGGAATTTCACATTCCCCTCTGTGTCTCTTGGCACCCTCGGACGGACTCACCACTGGAGAAAAAACAGCATCCACTAAATCTTCAGGGAAAGAGGGACTCTTTGGTTCTGCAGCCTCTGGAACAAAACATGACACGGTCAATAGTCATCTAGTGGCTTGCAACTGCCATGTAACACACTCAAATCTGTTGCCTCTTGTTGCCCACAGCCAATGGAAGACTATATGCAAAGCTCTTGTAAAGATTAGGAAAGTATATTAGGTGGACTTAAAGGTCTGTAGAGGTAATATACCAAGGTTTTCCATTTGATATTAAAGGACAAATCAAGAGGAGAAGAAAACTTTATTTTTCAGCATCTCCAAGCCTTGCAGGTTTCATTTTTTTAAATGAATCCCAGCACAGGTGGATGCCAGTGTGGTGCTTTTTCCACTTGTCTAACTTCTGACTCATCTCCCAGTTGCATTGTGTGGATGCATGTTTCAGGAACGGTACATGGCACACTTCTTTGTGCGCTAATGGGCTCTCAGCATCTTTAAGACTCAGGGTACAATTAAGAGGTGATAGTTTGATCTCCCACCTCGCAGTTCTATTTCAGTTCTGCCGCGTGATTATGCCAAGGGTTTGAGGGTGGTGGGGAGGGAGGTGTATTTAAAGGAAAACGCCCATAAACTCTTTGGAAAGAACAGACTACTTTTGCTGTTTGAGGCTGTCTATTTTCCGCTTTAATAGTAAGCAATGAACTGCTGTGAACCCTGTTCTCTGATCACAAACTGATTTTATAGAATGACTGACATGACTAAGAATATTCACCTTAACTGTGCCAAAAGTACACTTCATTGTACTGTGTGCTAATCCTCAAACAGAACATCACATATAGGTCTGGATGAAAGGATGTCTAAACATAGGCTTAAGTCAATGGAAAAGGTCAGTAATATTCTACAATATACCAACACTAAATAAAGCTCCTCTATTCAATTTGAGGTTTTAGGAATTATAGCTTTGTCTCTAAACTCCATAACAAAACAGTTTTTTGGTTTCTTTAGGAGTCTGTTAGATGTGTGCTATATTTCATTATTATGATATGAATGATCAGAAATTAAATCATGAACTTTGTAGGATGACCTCTGAAGAATTAGTCATTCGGCCTACATGTTGCCTCCTTGAAGCCCACTGCCACCTCATATGGCCTCAGAGAGAACATTGACTGATATAGCAGTGCCACCTTCTGGTAAGAATCAATCATTACATTTAAATTTTTTGTTCTTAACGCATAAACCTAAAACAAGTCGGGGGGGGGCTTAAAAATGATAATGAGAGGATGTTTGTTCAAATACTTTGCAGTTTTATGTCAAATACTTAAAGCAGACTTCTAAACCAACAATTACCCCTCAAATTAAAACATGGGAGAGGTACCATTTTCAGGTTATATTAGTAGTTGTCACAAAAGCCTTGCCAAGACCCAGATATTTTATATACTCATTCAAATATTTTCCTTGCACAATGGGTTTCAGGGTCCAAGAAGCCCAAGGGTTCATCTCACCTGCACAATTTGTCTAAATTACTTCCTTTTCTTATTTGTTTATTGTACAAGTAAGTCAAATCAAATCAAATCAAATCAAATCAAAGTCAACCTGGGGCTCCAGAGCATGAAAAAGTTTGAAACCCTCTATCCAGACTAAACAAATAAAAATATTTCCAGCTGGAGCGTAGAAGCCTCTAGCCATGTGACATTTCTGATTTCATTCCATCTGAAAGGTTAGCAGCCTAACTTCATCCTCATGTTCCTTACCATTATCTTTTCTCACCCCCCTTGGTCACAAAAAAAGGCCGGTTGGAGACTTGGGTGGGGGGATGAAGGAAAAAATCCCCCGCCCCACCGGAGCGTTCTCGGATTTAATTGGCCGAGAATGCCGGCTACTGGCAGCGCATTGGCCTAGAACGGTGTCAATCACGTCGAGGGCGTGTCTTTCTCCGCGTCGTTCAGCCGCAAAACCACACAGCTAGTCCTCACACAGTTCAGAGAAGTGTCACCCAACTCGGTCTGCTGTGTTCATCACCCGGCGGAACAGAGGCACAAGGCAGGCGACAGGTGAAATGGATGAACCCGCCGAGCAAATGAGGCCCCTCTTGCGAACGGTAAGCGCCCAGCAAACACAGACAGCCTAGCCTAGCTTACATTTATCTCCTCTTTGTCCGTGTTTGCCCTCTTCTTGCCGAGAAGCCGTAGAAGAAGAAGGAGGGATGCTTGGGAGTCAGATTCAGCCACCGACCAGCGGCTGCTATTGTTAGCCGGCTTTCTGGTTATGACACGTGGCATGGAGACAAGTTGTATGTAAATCCGCACGTTAAGGTCAATAGCGGCCTCAATTCAAACACGGTATTTGTGTAGGTTTGTTTCCCGACTGGTTATGGCTGTTCACTCCATCTGCATTTGTCCCTAGATACTAGTAGCTTGTAGACTAGCCAGGCACGACTCGAACAGGCAAAGGAAGTCCCGAGCCTTGTTGTTATTGCCTGGAAAGCGGTCGTTTTATTTGGCAAGGCTGTCTGTCTCTGGACACCACTGTTTTTCCAAGCACATTGATGAACTTACACTTGAATAACGATGATACGCCTCTGTTGTCAGAAGTTATACTCCTCTATGATTAATTACATACTGTAGATTTGAGTCAGTTATTCCCCCTCACATTTTCAAGTTCAACAGGTTCATCAAACTATTCTGCCACTTAATAAAATGTGTCCCAACAGGTAAGTCGAAAAGATTTGCTGCTGTGTAACTGGGTTAATAGTTAAAGAATTTAGAGGCTCATTTGCATATCAAATGCTCCCAAAATAGATCAGCTTTATTGTGGGACATTTCAGTGTCAGGAAATGCTGCTAATTTTACAGTGAAAGCTTGTGCAAGGAGAGAGAACAAATAGACGTGCAGGCTGAAAGAGAAATGCTTTTGCACAGTTGTCAGATGTGTGAATTACACTATGATACACAAAGTACCAGACTCTCTTCCATTGAGTTGTAGGTGAGAGTAGAGACCCACATCCTGTTTATGGGTGTAACTTTACAGTCATAGATGGGTTGGTGGACTCTGTCAACTCAGACACACAGCAGCCTAACAAGCCCAAAAAAGAAACTGGTTGCAGAGCTAAGTTGGGAAAGCACACTGACTTGATTGTCTGACATCAAGGCCAGTATAGGCAAGCTCGTCCTGTACTGTGTGTGTGTGTCTGTGTGCGCATACTTCATGGGAAACTTGACCCCTGCCTGCCCAATGAAAAGGAGAAGCTGGCTTGCTGCTTACGTCTTCCCCCTGGCTTCAGAGTGAATGCCTCCACTGTGGCACAGGGCCCTTCAGACAGTCCAACCGCTTGATGCCTAATGAAGTCACCGGGCTTATTAACTATATCTCCGTCAGAATGCTGGTCTTGAAGAATACTCCATTGTCTGATTGTAAGCTGGGCATTACCCACTGCCTGGATGTCTGAAACCTGACTCTGGTTGCAAGGAGCCATTCTCTCTCTCTCTCTCTCTCTTTTTTTTCCATTATTTCAGCCTCGCTGCCCTGAGCCTTTCCATCCTCAGGAGTCTTTAGAAATGGGCATGAACAGTGAGAATCCTCCCCAAAGTGATCAGAGTCTTTCATACAATACAGTAGGGCCAGGCGATATGGACAAAACATCACAATTTCATTGACCCAATAACTCAATATCTATCATTTCAAACGTGACGTTACATTCTCCCCCTAATCAAATTACTTGCCTGTGCCTTTCTCTGTTCCCTATGACATGAATCCTGCTCCTTCTGTTTCACCTGTGATCATACCAAGAATAAGTGTCATATCATGTCACGGAGCTGATGATTGCCATGCTATTTTAATTGCCCTTGTCTGACCTCCCTGCCGACCGTCTCAGACTGTGTGGCATCTATGTAGAGCCCCTTAAAAATCCCCTAGCTGGATGCCTGAGTGACCTCTGTGAGCCTCAAAGCATGAGAGAGGAGATGTTTGTCAGGCCATTATAGCCAAACAATTTTAATGGGCAAATCTAACTACGGCTAAGTTTTAGGCATATGTGTTGAGCTGATGGTGTTTACTGAGTGTTTAGAAGCCAAAGACTTGGCCCCTAGCCTAGTGACTAGGACTTAATGGATCTTCCTTGGTTTCAAACTTAAAAATATGGCCTTGTTTTGCCTCAGGCATTCATTACATTCTCATTGACTTCACATTTACGACCAAATAATATCCTGTGTGCTCGGATATTGGTTCTCATCAGTTGTGGCTGGGTGCTCGCAAGAGTTTTGACTCATCTGCTGCACCCATCTCTTCGTTCTTGTGCTAGGAAAAGAATAAAATATCAAAATACCTCTCCCCAGATTATAGTATTTATTTGTTCTTAAAAATTTGTATTATTTAAGTTGCAATAGCTAAATGAAGCTAAATTATTTATTTATATGACATCCTGCAAACAACTGTTCTTATACTGTTGTTGTGTATTCACAGTGCTACATATGTAGGATGCAAGTGAGGATTTCCATCCCATGTGCAGGATTGCATTAGCAGCTTCATAGTACCACAGTATGGGATGGATAGAATTGCATCATTGCTAGGTCCATATATGTGATGGATATGATGACAATCACATTTTTATGGGTCCCTATTTTAAAACAGACCTAAAACTGATCATCAAGCAGGTAATCTAGGCCTTCTAGGTGGCTCTAGAAAGAGAAATCCCTCATCTTTTGTCTGCACTTTCTGATGAACACAACAAAAAGAGGAGATCAAGAAAATGAATCCCATCCTCATTTATGTGCCTTAACCACTACCTAAATATTAATAGGCACTCAACCGGGGGCTTAAAGTGCTTAAAGATTTTAATGATCACCATGTGCATTTTTATACAAACGATAGCAGTAAAATATTGGCAAATGAAAATCACATTTTAATGAGTCTAAACTGACTGCACATCATGAGCCATGAAGATAAATTGAAGTGGGAATGAGATCCGCTCGCCAGGGCTCTGCTGATTCTCATTCTTTGTGATTGCTCAGTCTCCTGTTAAGGTTACCGCACCTCTTCTGTCATTTACACCCAGATGTCTGTTTACTGATTGTGCTAACATGGCTGTACAGTATGAGCTCTCCTGTGTCATGGAATTTCACCTCAGGTGCCTGTCAGCCAGGAAGACACCTAGTGGGAGAGAGATTTGTGCGTCCTGCTGTCCACCCCTGCTAAGGTCTGAAATAGGGTTTTAGACCAGTCAGTGCGGGGTCTTTGACCTGGGCTATTAAAGGATCAGTGAAGAGGTTACTGCCAGACAGTGTTAGTGAATGTTTTATGAGATCCACCTGGCTGCATTGCGTTAACTTTGAATGGTTTATTTCGCACAATGAGCCCCCTTTGAGATCTTATGGTGTACTGCTCAGTTTGGCTGTAACAGTAGTATAATAACCCTGCACAATGGAGGATTCATAACCTACAGGAGCCAGCTATATGCTAATGGATATACACAATGGAGAGCCTGAGCCTGTTTGTCAATACTGTATGCAGTCCATGCTCTGTAGGGATGGAGTGTACCTTCACCAACCAGGCTAATATTAAACAGTGCCACAGTGTACACGTAAGCTTTTAAGTGCTCTTTGGAGGCAATGACGAGGCCCATTACCATGAAAGTGAAAAATGCTACCATTATGCATGCCCTTTCCCTGTAGTTTCTTTCTTTTTCTTCTTTGTTTTTGCTCTCACTTGTCTTGCCCTTTCCTAGCAACGCTTTGCTTTGTATTCACACAGCTCATGCATTTACTCCTGGTAGCTGCTGTGTACAGCCACAGTCTTTCACTGAGCAGCTCTACTGCAGCAGCTAGTTCAGCTTTACTCTGTGGTCCCTCGACATTGGATGTGGTGGCAGGTGAGAGTGTTTCTCATTTTCTTTTCTTCAGTCAAACATGCAACTTTCAGTCACAGGTAGGGATGTCATGATACCAGAGTTTTGGTAGTTGATACCATTACCAGTTGATACCTGATTTGATACCACGACAGAAACAGAAATCCCATTCAGCACACACTCCTTTATTTAAAACTTGGTGTAAACATAGACACTTTGTGTTTCAGGTATTTAAACATGAACAGAACAGGAACACTGAGTGCAACATCGACCTGTAGCCTTCAAATAGATATTATATATTATATAATGCTAATGCTAGTATAGAATACCAAATTATAGAGTGAGATATCAAGATGCTCCAGTACTGCCCATGCTAAAAAGCACTCGTTTTCAAAATTTTGATGCTGACTTGTGACCTAGGCATTGGTTCTTGTGATTCTCGTGATACTTGTGATAACCCTGGTCACAAGCCTCCTTCTATAACCTCTAGGCTACTTCTGCCTTGGCCATGATTTTAGGCCTGTTTACTGTGACGACAACACTGATGTCTTTGAGCTTGTTAGAGACACAACATTGCCCTAGAAGGCAGTTTCATGAGTGTAGTGCGGGAAAGCAGATCAAAGAGAACTCAAGATTGCACTTCTCTAAATAGTCTAGTGTTTTTTTTTCCTCAGAGTAGTTGGGCCTCTATCTTTCTAACTGCTGATCTTATATTGTTTCTGAGTACAGAAGCAGGATTTGATAGCTCATTCAATTAAAGGAAAGTTTAAAAAGCTCATCAGCCATCAGGATAAATGCCTCAGCCTTAATGGCTGATGGTACAATGGAGGCTTAGCTTTGCAGTGGGTGGTGATATGAAGTGGACTGGATAATGGCTCTGAACCTTTGAGATATTCATTTTTAGTCCCGTAGACTAATTTCTTGTTTGTAAACAGCACTAGGAAGTGTGCGTGCAGCCCTGTGGTAGAAAACGTGCTTGCTCAGTGTCTGCCTGCGAGCGCTTTTGTCATGTGGTTTGCCTTAATTTTTCCAACAGCAGTGCATTTACATTGCACATTACAGTGCAGTGCAGCTTATGTTCCTGGAACTTACTGTCTGTGCAGCTTCACAACTCTTGACACTGCCGTTAGATGACAGAAACTACAACACAGTAACATTAGTACCTTAAAATCGCAGCGTAACTTTACAGACTTACTGTCTTGTTAACTCTGTTTTGAATGTGTTTTGTCTGTCATATTACTTGGATCCTTGCAAATACAGAGCTACAGAAGTTAAGTTATGCAACTGTCAAACTATCATGCTCACTCATTTGACTCTTCCTGACTCCTAGCCTGAATTATGCTGCATTTTATGATAGCATATGTTAATTGCCATGGATGCCAATCATATTTGGAGACATGAAATTTTTATCAGTATCACAGCCTTTCCTGTGAGCTACTTGTTGTTATGTAACCATGTAATAACAATTAGAAAATTGAGGTTTGGCTCGATGAGAGTAAGGGAAGAGGACGCACTATCTTTTTACTTTAAAATATCGCATTACACCCACATTACACCCAGCCAGTCTGCCAACTGGCTGCTTAATGACTCACTCGTAGCTGACCACTTAGTTAAAGTCCCAATTTTGCTCATTTAGTACATAGTGGGCATTTGTAAAGGGGTTGGTGTAGGTACAAAAGGCACTTAAACAGTACTATGCAGAAGTGCTTGGGTTAATTGCCTCCCAAAGCGCTGCTCTCACAATGAATATTAGGACACACAGACCTTAGCTTTGCTCCTCCATTTTAAATGATGTTTGGTGATTCATCAGTTGTTTGTGTGTAGTGCATACTGTTTAATTATTTTACAGACAATGTTTAATTTATGATAATGTTATGATGGAAAGTAAGGTGTCATATTGGAAAGCTTGGATAAATAGGCCTAAAAGTAAAATGTCTAACCGTAAGACAGTGAACGCCGGGAACATAAACATTTACATAACAGAACGTACTTGCATAACAGAGGAGATAAAGGAAATATTTCATGTGAGGCCTGTTTCTACTTTGGCAGTCGAATCTCCTGGCCCAGGTTTGTGCACGTACTTTGGCTGTGGCGTTGCAGAGAAACTTTTGGTTTCACAGCGAGCATGACAAAGTGTTACAAAGTGTTTTTGACTGGATTCATACTCCAGATAAACATGGTTAGTCTTAAAATAAAAGTGCATAGCTGCTTCCTTTTGGACAGTAATGTTATATTGTTTGCGTGGTGTGCTGTACAGTCGTCTTTCGATTTAATGATTTGATCTGATAATATAGGCCTAATCTGTGATCTTGGTAATAATTTTGGACTAGTGACAAATTAACTGGCCCCTCTGTCATCATAGGTACTGACTGCAATCAAATCCATTGTCATTTTATGAAAGTTTTATCAAGTAATATTACACCAGACCAGGTATCAACATAGCAAATTGTCTCTTCCTTAAGAAAATAGCAAGCTGCACAACTTGATTGTGAGTATTAACTGATTATCAACTCAGCTTTAATTAATTTATCTAGCCATGATTCTATTTAGTGAACACATTGGAATACATATTTTTTTTGTCTTATAAAATACACGAAGTACCAGTTTCACTCAAATTTCACAGCTGGAACCTGCAGGATCTATCCAAACCTCAGTCACTGGGAAGTGTAAACAAGATTTTTGTTAAATGAAACCAGACTAAAGCTCAAAACTGCAAATAAACTTCCAATCATCAAATCCAAATAACAGTGCTTTGTAACAGTGAGCCTAATAGGGTGTAATTAACTGAGAAATTCGCCCAGAATTAAACCTAGCCCATTCGCTCCCATCAGGTTTGGACATAAATCTCAGTTGCTATGACACACACTCACATCTATCCAATACACTGAGACATACACAAACAACATAGGTGTGCTAGTGTAGGTAACTGCACCAGTAAATAACTAATCTGTTGGCTTAAATTGAAGGTAGATCACTTGGTTCTCCCAGATTACTATAATATGTGTCTGAATATTACCTTTGTTTACCTTTTTTTTAAAAAATCTAAACCTCTGCTTAACTTATCTTGCTTCTGCCAGTGCTTAGTATAGGGATGTGGGAGTCAGGAGTATTCAGAGGTATCTGTGACTCCTAGAAAAGAAAAAAATATGTGTCATACTAGTATTGCATGGAGTGTGACTACTGATAGTGTTTCTTATCATTATTTGAGACATGGTTCAGTAACAGAGTTTTGAAAACAAATACTTTTGTAACAGTAGTAGTATGTTTTTTTTTTGCTTCCTCAGCTGCTCCAGTTAAGCTGCTCCGCGGCCAACAGTAGAGGACTGTGGTTGTGCTGTCAGCTCCCAGGTGTGAATGTGTGTAACTGTGAGAATGTGAAGGGCTTTGCTGGGAAAAATGATCAGTAAACAAGTTCCTTGTGTCAGTGAAGGTTTAAAAGGGTTTCAGTCTTAACATTTTATAAAGCAACACATGCACAAACATGCATCTGAATAGACCAAAACACTCACACCCATCGATCATTGAGCAAACTTACTTACACATAGATCAATTTTGTAAAACATTTAATGTTTCAAATGATGCACATGCTTGTGGATAGTCTATTTTTAATGCAGTTCACATAAACTCTGTCATTACCCTGGTCAGTCAGTTTGCTTGGTGTCTTTCCTCAATTGAGATTCAACCATTAGGTGGCACCCTTCCCACTTAACTTCCTCCAAATGATACATCTCTAATTAAGTGGGGGTAATGGTTTTATTCTCAGTTTTACCTGAGCAAATAATAGTCCTGTGGTCATCAGTTTAAGTGGAACTGATACTGAAGCTATTGCAGGTCACATCATGCTGTGTGTCTAAGGACGGGGCTGCACAGTTTGTCCTTGGAAAAAAAAAAAGACATGCTCCTTTCTTTGCTGCTTAAGATGCAGGAACAAGGGGGTTGTATTCACTTTATTTCTGCAACAGTTCCAGAGGAATTTTTTTTTTCCTGTTGTGGACGGGGAAGAAATGAGTCACAGTCCTCTGTGGAATTGCATGTTGCTGAAAGACGCGTCACCAACCTTGAGCCCGTGATAGAGATTGTGAATGTCACAGAATCCAAAGACATAGAGACTCCTAATGAATACGTAGCTGTCTGTCCTTTTTTCAGTTCACTGCACCCTCCGTGGAATGCCGGGCCGACACGTGTGTGTGTATCTATTTATCTGTGTTGGGGGTGGGCCTTCATGTGTGACCTGAATACCTCAGCGGGTGAGCATTTGAATGTCCTCCAAGCGTGTGTATGTCCTCTGTGTGTGTGTGTGTGTGTGTGTGTCTTGGCCGGGTGAATAAAATATTCATGGTGGCAGGGGATTGGCTGCTGAGCAAAGAGCGGGCTGTCAGGGTAGAGCAGAGCGGTGTCTGCTCTAAAGCATCTCTCTCTCTCTTTCTCTCTCTCTGTCTCTCCCCCCTCTCTCTCTCTGTGTATAAAGAGACTACCGATCTAGTATCTCTGTCAGAGCTTAGCTCACACACACTCATACACACACATTCTCACACCTCCTACAACCAATATAACCGACAGAGAAGGAGCCGGCTAACATCACCGCTGCCTCGGCTGATGTTATAGCCTAAATGGAGACGCAGAGCGAAGGGGAGCATGTACTTACGGTACGTCTGCTCTTTCCAG
>OMKZ01008756.1:6520-25420 GCA_900302535.1 Neoniphon sammara | reverse complement strand
TGTGTGTGTGTGTGTGTGTGTGTGTGTGTGTCTGTGTGTGTGTGTTTGTGTTTATGATGAGCCTGACTGTCGTTCTGTGCCGCTGATTAGCATCCGGTGGCTCTGTGCATGCAGTGTTAACTCATATGCATGCACGTCTGTGTCTTTGCGTCCTCTCGTGCTCTCATGCTGTAAAGTAGTGGACATAGGTTGTGCTAATGGAGGGAGCAGGTGTTCGGTGTGTCTGAGGTGAAAGAGGAAGAGAGAGAGTGATGAGGAGGAGGATAAGGTGAAAGAGCAGATAAGAAGCTCCCAGCTCAGCACCCGTGTCTCTTGAAATGGAAACAATCCCCCCTCGGCTCTTTGATCACCTTGAGGAGCGGGGATGAGAGGAAGCCGACGGGGACAGATATGGCTGCTTGGAGGAGCGGGACAAGGGGAAGAGGAGAGGATGAAGCAGGGAAATATGGGACATGAGTGAAGGAGAAAAAGGGGGGGAAATCGGTCTGCTGAGGAGGCTGAATCCAAACAAGATGCTTGCTCTCATTAAAAATTGTTTTTTTTTTGACTGAAGTGAGATTACATTAAATGCATTCAAGCTGGCTAAAAGCACAGAGCTAAAGATGGATAGACGGAGAGAGGCAGGAATGAGGATTGAAGGAATAAGGTGCAGAGAGAGAGGAAAATATTTGTGGGGTTTTCATCTGTCTATGTGTGTGTGCTTCTGCGTGCGTTGATTACATCTGACGTCATAGATGGAGATCTGTTTATTTGTGGAGTCTGTTTGTTTATTTGGGTTTCTTCATGTCTGCCCACTGAGATATCTTCCCAAATGTTCCTGATGGAGAGATGAAAACATAAACCAGACCGCTGTTCGGTGAGGTCGGGGGAGAAAATGAGCCCTGCATCAGCATCTTGACCCAGAAGAGGTCGGCGTACACGAGGGATGTCCTCTGACTGTCTTGTTAGCCGTTTGCTGATTAAGCTTGGTGAGGCTTCAGGGAAGGGAATAATAATTAAATGACTAGAGAATAATGATAAACCAGTCAGCAAGTAGCGTGAGCTGGTTAAAACAAATTTAAGATGGCAGGAGAAAACATTTAATCCCTCTGGCTCATTTTAAAAACAGGAATCACGTGTTTTACATACATAAATACAGGGGATGTGAATCTTTGGCGTAACATTGATTCAATTCATGATTTGCTAGTTGGAGATTTGATTCAAGAACGAATATCTCTTTTTTTGGAATTTGATTTGAGTTTGTAAACTGCGATTCGAGTCAACAATTGATTAAGTTCTTTCAGCCAGAATTTTATATCGATGGTTAAAGAAGTGCCGCAACACAAGACTATCCCTTATGAAATATGAATTACTTTAACATTATTTTTTCTAAAAAAGAAATTGACTAAAAAAGTTTCAATTTATAGTATTATTAGATCAATGTTAAGTCTTTTGTTTTAAGAATCAGTTTAGGACAAAGTCAGAGCGATTCATTCTATTTTTATTTTAATTGGGCAATTCAGCTGACACAGCAGAATTTATAGTGCATCGATCTTATGAATAAATTGTTGCAACCAAATAAATACACACATTATAGTGTTCATATAGTATGTATACATCCACACACAAACTACACACTGTATATATTTCATTTGTTGTTAGCAGTCACGTGTGTATGGGCTAGATTTCAGACCAGCTGGCTAATTGGTTACATAACATGAAGTTACAGCACAGATTTGTCGGTATTCGCGTCCCCAGCGTACATGCTTCTGTTTTCGGCAGTGTGAGGCAGAGAGACACCCAGTAATCTCAAGGGACAGGTCTCTCGCTATTTAACACCTCACTTACGTCAGTCTCTATGGATTGGACCGGAGCCCAGCGAACAGAGGCTGGCAAAGAGCTGAGATTAGACTGGTTGGCTCGTCGGACGGCTGGTTGTTTCATTCAGTGTATGGCTGACTGAGCAGGTGGTTGGCTGCTTCGTGCTGAAATCACTCCTGCACAGACATATTAACAGCATTTGGGGTAATCTAAATATTGTGATCACCGAGTAACAATATCCTTTTAGTGAGTGACACTAATGTGCAACACTACTTTTAAAAACTGAGCAGTTACTTTTTCAGTCCGTTCTAGTGGTGTATTATAACATAAGCGGTTTACAAGCCATACGATTAAATGCTATGACTCTGCTGTTGTAAATCCTAAATAAAAATGGTGAGTCAGATTTCAAAAGTCTTTCAAAAGTCTGGAAATACCCTGAACAAAGAGGGAAAATGAAAGAAATATTTTAGTCCAATGTGTTATCTTTATTGATGACTTATCAACATGCATAATATAACACATTCTCCACTTAAGATATGATGTAGGTTAATTGCTTTGATGGAATATAAATGTTTAAATGCTAGGTTACCCTTTAGATACAACGTGCATAACAGTGTAATGAGCAGATGCACAGTCGTTGATTAATTAGGCGCCAGCAGGAATCTACAGTATGCACATGGTCTTCATACAAAGGTGTGTGTGTAATTGCTAGTAGTGGTGGTATCTCTTGGCCTGGATATATGTATGATTGTATTGCATAGTTTCTTAAGATGCACACACACACTCTGCCTTCTCAGTTGCCCTGAGATTTTCTTCTGACCAAGTTGATGAAAATACTGGGGATGTGTCCATTTTTCCAAGGTTGACTAGTTGGTGTGTTGTCCCAGTGATTAGTGGACTAATCAGGCTGAAGACAGGCCTGTATTTAATTTAGATTGTTGTATGGATAAGACTAAGAATAAGCTTCTCTTCACAATGTTAAAGTATGAACTGAGCGGCTTCGGGGCAGAGTGCTTATCAGTTTCTTCTTAAATTAAGAAAAAGGGGCGAAGAGAAATGCTGTGACATTTTATCGAATGATACAGCTCTAACTTTGGTGTCGTCATAACGATCAGAGGGCTGCCGCAAGACAGTAGTGATGATGTCAAATTGCAGGATGTAACTGACTGATCTTGGTGCCATGTATGTGGTTACCTTAGTCTAAGAGGTTAAAAACAATGTCAGATACCATCTTAAATATTAATGGCTGATGTTTTTGTAAGAATCTCAGTGGTTAAAACAACAGAGAAAAGCGATTAAAGGTTCATGTGAATCTTAAGTCCTCTTACCCAGTAAAGGCTATTCGGCCTTTCCTCTGCATGCCGGTGCTGAGTACACTATCCTGTGGTGGAAAGTCAGTTTTCTGTTGTATTTTTCAACCCACGTAGCCTCTAAAGAGCACACTGTAGGTCTGTCTGTCTATATTAGAAGCTTTATTAATTATTGAGTCAGGCTCTCTCTCTCTCTCTCTCTCTCAGATGAGCGCACACAGAAGTGCTACTTCACCATTATTGGCCAACAGCATCATGGAACTTGGTTTGCATCATGCCGCCTGTTTTAAGACTGCAGCAGAACAGCCTTGGGTTGTGCAGAGGTTTTTTTTTTTAACCTCCCACCATTTAAAAGCAATCATATATCAGTCACAATGTCCAGTCTCTGTCCAGTTTGAAGCCTAGTCCGGTATTACTGAAATATAGCAAATATACCTGAAATATACCTTTAATATTCAGAACTAATAGTCTGTAAAAGATAAAAATATTTTGGGAAGTGTGAAATTGTGGAATGAAACTTCCCTGTCTTTTGAGTTATGACGAGCTAAGGCTTCCAAAATATGTTTCATCTATGATTCATACTGCTCAAAGATGTCTGAATATGCTTAGAAAGTAGTTGGTCAAGCAAATTCGATGGCTGATTGCTAGATGCAGGACCAATTGTGTTTGTAACAAGAGCAAGGATGTATAGCACTGTCAGCACCACCTGCACATGACCAATGTTGCTTAAAGCAAAATTGAACTTTGGTGGAGTGTTGGGTTGCATAGTTACCTCATCATATGAGTCCACATGCTGGCAAAATATCCTCATTAGTAGATCCCCTGGGCTCCTAATCTGGATACTATATTTGTTTCGCTCTATTCACTTCCATATTGCAGTACAACAGGTCCCAAAATAACACTATTAGTACATAAACCGATGCGAACAGAGTGGATTGTGCCAATATAAAATACAGACGAAGTAGCCATTTTTTCTGTGTAATTACAATGTAGTTGTTTCTTCCTGGCGCAAACTAACTATACAGACGTTACCTGCAGATGCTACTGGACAGATCTATTTTCCAATTCAAATAGGAAAATAACAAGAAAATAGCTGTTTAATTTCCTCAAAAATGGCTTTTTTAATAGTTTTTTTTTACCGTTTTTTTATATTGGCATAATCTGCTTTGTACGTGTTCGTTTATGTGCTAAAAGTGTTATTTTGGGACTGGTTTTGCTTTGCTGTGGAAGTGAATGGAGAAATTCCAATATAGTATTCTGGATTAGCAGCCCAGGGAAGCATGAGGCTACTAATGAGGATATTTCACCACCATGTAGACTCATATCACATCAAGGTAATTACACAACCTAACAACACCAAAGTTCAATTTTCCTTTAAAAGTCGAGCTGTGTCCAGTTCTTCCTTGGTGACAAACTGACGGCAGCTGTCAGCATCAGACTTTTATTGGTCACTCAGCCCACGGAAAACAAACAGGCTCTGCTGACAAGAGTATCACAAATCATTTCCAGTGTGGATGTGCTGTTGCTTGGCATAATTAATCCTTTCAAAAACAAATTGGCCTTCAAGTAGACAAACAGGAGTAGATAAATTCAAGCAATGGAAAAATCCAAGACTCCATCGCTATCTTGTATTTTTATTTATTTATTTATTTATTTATTTATGACAAAATAAAGAGAAACTTATTTCTGAGTACAGAGTTTCAAAGAGCATGTGTGTGTGTGCGTGTGTATATTATTCTGAATAATAATACTTTGATGGTTTGTGGTTGTTGATGGTTGTTTTGGCAAGTTTTCTACTCTAATATTGCCTACCTCCTCTTGATTGACATTTGGCACCCACCCACATTTGTCCCCTTCCAAAAGGGGATGAGCAGGGCTGGGGGAGAGTTTATCCTGAATCAGACCCCACACATTCGTTCCATTCTGCTGCCCTGACACTCCAGGTGACGTTATGTTCTCTGGCCGAGGCTGAGGGGCTTCTGACTTCCCCACCCCGCTGCGCATTCCTGCTCTTGCTGGCTGGGATGGTGGAGCAGGACGTGTCCTCTGAGTCATGTGTCTGTTGTGGGGCAGCACTCCTTTCTCACAGGACACTGACAGGCCAGGAGGCACTGGGAGTTCTCCGGATTGAGCTCATGGCTCATGCCACAGTTAAGGTCAAATTCAGGAGAAGCTGCTTCCATGCACACCCTGATCTCAAATGTTTTTGTGTACATGAATAGATAGATATTTGTCAGATTTTACCTTTGAATACAGAAATAACACATGCCACAAAAACCATAAATAGGATAAGGTGTTTACATGTCCCTTTATCCTGGCTAACATCCTTAAAATTAGAGCTGGGCGATAGATCAGTATAGTACTGACATTGTGATTTAAGATATTTTCTGGAATTTTGGATATTGTAATATCATGATGTGAAGTGTTGTCTTTTCCTGTTTTTTAAAGGTTTGATTACTGTAAAGGAATGCATTTTTTTACTTATTAAGACTGTTCTAGCTGTTCTATTATTTTCCTCATCATATCCACATTACCAGTGATTGTTTATCCAAAATCTCTAGTGTGTAAATATCTTATGAAAGCACCAACATCACAATATTGATATTGAGGTATTTGATCAAAGATGCTGTGATGTAATTTTGTCCATATTGCCCATTCTTACTTATAATGGTAGATGGGATAAGGTGTTTTAATAATAATGTCATACTTTTGATCCCCAAGGGGAAATTGGCCAGTTTCCAGTGGAGTGGGACCACATGGTTATCTACAGTATAAAGGGGCCCCCGGAACTGCTAGGATTTCAGTCAGCGACGCTTTGACTGGGCAGACACGTGCTGCGAGCTTGAACCTGGGTCCTTTTCTTGAAGGGCAGCCTCTCTGTGCATTAAGCCAACATGCCACCATAATTCACAGATATCCTGAATAATACTGCAGCGCTAATGTGCTTGTAAACTCACTTAGTGTGAATACCAGCCAGCCCAACACAGCTCAGGCCAGACTAGAGGAGATTAGAGACAGCATGATACATGCCATACATTGACCTAAGCCAATAAATTGGCAAATTTATTATACTAGCATTGGGAACCCAATGATCAGATAGTAAATGAGCTATTTCAGCCCTGCAGCATTTCACAACCAGCTTTTGTTTGCATGCAGCTGTATACTAGCATGTATTAATTTGGCTGTGTGCTTTTCATGTTTGCTTTGTAGATATTGCCCCTTAAAAGATATTGGTTATATTAACAAGCAGTTTGTGTTTAGTTTTGTTGTCTGGCTTTCTGATCAAACAGGCAGTGTCTTTTGTCTATATTACCTTAGCATAAAAACACATTTGATTGTTTCTCCTGTTGTGTAGTTTTGACTACTACATTAATATTGTCAGTATTACTGGAATTGTGTAACAAATAGTTTGTTAGTGATATGCTGCAGGGTTTTATCCATCTCTGTTAGTCTTTTATTGATTGGTTGGACAGATTTGATCTATGTTGCATTTAGAGTGGGGACACAGCAAAGCAGGTGTAAACACGTTCCACACTTTCCACAAAGGTGGAAAGTGAGAAATGGCATCACCGTTCCTAGAGAATTGCCACCGACTTCAGTAAAATAACCTTTTACGTTTGGGATATTACTGAATGAACAGATGACCAGTAAGAAGAGCTGTTCACAGGGCAGCAGTGATTAATTAGAGTGCAGCAAACCATTTGTCCTATCAAACACATGATCCATCCTAATATTTATTCTATCAGATATAATGAATGTTTGTAGCGTTTCCAGGCCATTCTGCCCACTCCAGCTACGATAAAGGGCTTCTAACAAATGGCCGATATCTTACGTTACTATATGATTAATAATGAATAAAATTTACTGTTCCATAGCCTATTAAGAATGGAAGTGTTTCATAGGATTCCCAAGTGTTAGGGATACAGTATATTGCACCTGCCAACAGCAGACCCCTGGGGAACATGAGACGGACCTTGTGAATAGGAAATCTTTTCACAGCCTCAATATGACGACACAGTATTGATTCAATAAAAAGTGACGATTGTACCTTAATGACTGGTAGCGATAAGCCTATTTACTTATGTATTTACGCTATTCGCAATTTTCTTTCTACAATCTTGTAGCCTGGGCAGCATTGTGACTTATCACTTATTGCATTGTTCATATTTATAATAGTTTGTTCTGCTAGAGAGAACACAAAATGCTAGCAATCCATTTCTTTTCCAAGCTCAAATATTAATTTTGCCACTGCAGCGACCTAATTTCCCCTCCGTGATCAGTAGCCTTATTTAAGTCATTAATTACGCTGCTGTGGATCTGTCCGTGTTGTATGAGATTGGCTGTTTGTTACAAACCCCACCTCTTTTATGTGAACGTGCTCATAGATGGATTGGTGAATGCTGGATTGACAAAGTGAGATAGTCATCTTTGTGAGTCTGCTTATCTGGGGATGTCATTGTTAGGTTTTGTGAATTCAGCTAACGCAAAGAGCCCCTGTGTATGTTAAGCTTCCTTTATAGCATACACATCATCTGTAACACTGATAGGTTTAATCCAGCTGCTGTAGCCTTTGAGCTGGGCTGTCTTTACTAATTTGGCCTCCAGCCGTTCTCATCTCATCAATTGCAAAGAACAATTTTGGTATATATTTCAATTTTTTTTTTAACCACAATGGCTCAGCCACCCGTAGGCACACCTAATCTGGCTGGATCGACGCAGTAAAGAAAACAAGACTGGGCTCTTGTTTTCTTTATTGTGTGAATCCAGCCAGAGAGATAACAACCTTCCGTCATCGCCCCTCCATTGATGTCACTGTACGAGTTGGTGCTTCTACTCAGTTGGCAGTTCTTCTCCTTCCATCCCCTCCCCCCTGGCATGGCTCCTCCAGCCCGGCCACAGCTGTGCTCTCTGGCCATGAAGGCCAATTGCCTCCCTGGCCTGGGGACTGTGGGTTGTAGACCAGGGGGTTATTTTGGACCAGAGCTATGTGACAGGTTGCATCATGTGTGTGAGCGACATGGGGGAGGTGACACGACAAAGCTGGTGCAAAGACACGTGCATATACCTCATAAAATGGTGCTTATGAAAGCAGCTTATGTCGTGCTTTATAATGCATGTTTGTATGTAAACAGAGTAAACAGCACGATAAAAACAAACAGATTTATAGAAGTGGCATTTTAAGAAGTTTAAGAGTAAGAACATGCTCAAAATACAGGGATTGGTTTAGCTTTGTGTGCCCTGCTTAGCCATAAGCTAAATGCTGTCAACACTTAAGTTCTGGCCAGTAGTTTTTTCTGTTTTTCCCAGTAACCATCATTTGGAGGTCCTATTTTCTTCCTTAAAGTCCTAAAGAGTATTTGTATCTGCACTGCAAAAAATATCCATCCATGCAGGTCATTTAATGCAGTGTTGAATCTGCAAATCAACTTGTTTAAGGTTTTCTTGAATCAGGTGTAATTTTTTCAACATATTGTGGTTTTTTCACAGCCCCCAAATTCCTGAAACAATGTACACGGCATCGGAAAGTGCAACTATTCAATTCGTTGTCCATTTGTTTTAAGTAAACATAAGATATTAAGACTGAATATGAAGTTAAATGACATGTTAAGGTGTTTGTTTTTGGATGTATCACCCACTGTGACTGTTGGACCAAAAGGTTTCTCTGAGAGCCTGACACCAGAAAACCCACATAGTTTCCAGTGCTTCTCCATCACAATGGCCATCAAGAGCCACTCCAGCTTTACTGAGTCACCTTTGGTTTTCTGGGTATAATGGAAAAAAAAAAAAGAAAAATCCCGGAGTGACATTCATTTTCTGGCTCTCCTCTGCCTTTCTGCAACTGTAATATTACCGCTCCTCATCAAGACGCTGTCAGAGAGCAACTCGGCTCATTATCATGCAAATCCATCAGCATGTGGGAAACACACACACACACACATGTGCGTGCACACACGTGCATGTACTGTGCACACGCACAAACAATCACAGATGTCATCATTCTTGGTAGGTGGGGGTTCTAAGAGGAAAGTGATTATTATGGTAATATATGTGTGGAATTCTGAATGTCATTGTAGGAATAATCATACAGAATGTTTTTATGAAGTCTTCAAATAATTATCGATTGTGTTTTATTGAAAGAAACCCCAAGGCATGGCATTTATTTTCTGTGAACGGGACATAGTTTTTTAATTTACACTTTATAGATAGAGGCAAAGTGCAACATGGCATCTTCACCATGCCTGACTTATTTGAGAATATTTCTTAGTTGTCTTTAAGTTCCGCCTCTCATCTGTCCTCATGAAACAGTTTTAAGCATCTTGTCTTAGATTTGATTGACATATGCTCACATTATGAAGGCTTTAGAAAGTGATGTATTGTCGCTGTCAGTTGTTTGTGTCCGTTGAAGACAGCACTTGTGTGTGTATTCTCTGTATTTTAGTGTAGATGTTTTGTTCCTTCGGGAAACGTTTGACTGAGTGCCCGAACTGCGAGGACGGGTGGTTGTGTGACTGTGTGAGACAGCAAGCCTCTGATGAAAGGAGAGAGTGCAGGACAGAGGAGTACGTGCGCCTCATCAGAATGAAATCTCAGCATGTTCAACAAAAGGAGCTGATATGATGGCTCCAGAGAAAACAAGAGCCTCGTATCGCCCAGATATCCTCTCACTGTGTGGTCGACATCATCACCTCTTGTTTCCGCCTTTACCTGCTTGGTGGCAGCGCCTCTGTGATTGGCTGAAGGGATGGAAAACATCCTCCAATTGGGTATTGTGTAGCATCAACGCACTTGTCTTTCATCACTTGTCACTTTTTAAATGCTGTCTGATCACATGAAATAGCCTGTATGATTGCATAGTATGAAATAAACTGGAGCACAGACTGAATGTGTCATATTTTATTGATTTTTGCAAAACCTGCAAATTTTTTTTGACTTCATTAAAATCAGCTATAGCCAACACTTCCCCAGCAGTACCTAGTTTAAAGTTGATCATGTTCTGTAGCCTACAACCTGCCACATTTACTAACATCCAAGCTGCAGAGAAAGTGCATCATATAAAAGACGTTGTGTAGCCAGTTTCCTCAATCTCAACAACTCAATCACAAACTAATACTGCTAATCCAGCATTCTTGCTAGCGAAGCAACCCGAACTGAAGCCAACATTAGCTTGCTGTCACCCTGTGGTATTTTTATGTCCCATATGGTCGCCTCTCAAAAATAGCCTCTTCCTCCCAGTCACAATATCTCATACCTACTTGGAATAGACTCTGGTTATAGCGTTGGCTTGGCCTTACTTCTATCGATCCTCTCTGCACAGTTTGGTGGTTTTAGGAACAGCTGGAAGTAGTAGCCTTGTTAAAGCTGTGAAATACCATTTGTCAATAATATTGGGTATGGCTACAATGTGGTATTGGTATACTGGGTTGAAGTGATTTGACTTCCCCTCCTGTTTTGTTTTACTTGTTGTAATGATATCAGCTGGAGGATTCTGGCTTTCTCATTATTTTTGTGGTTGCAGTCAGTTGAAGCTGTGTCCTAATGGCAGGGCCAAAGTGACTTATCCCATTAGTTTTAGTTCAGTTCTGGCCACACATGAGGCAGTAATTGGAGGCAGTGTCCTTGTGGCTGCCCGAGTTGTCGTGCCACCCGGGGGCCAGGAGTCCAGGGAGCACTGATAACAAGGCTGGTAATTGGACTAAACTGGATTTGGGTGTAAAGAGGTTTCAGGGTTTGTGTGTGTGTGATTGTTTATGTATTTTAATTGTTGTTTCAGGGCATTGTGATTTTATAAAGAACATAACTACCTCTGCTGCTTCAAATCCTGACAGCTAAGTGTCTCCATTAATTGCGTCTTTATATCTTTGGATGTGTTGGCATGGCTGTGATGTGAGTTTGCTCATTTTCACTAAGGTCATAACCTTTTTTTTTTATAATAAGGACTCTAATCTGCTCCTTCATGTTGCTATGAAACACCACCTCTATCACTTGGGCCATAATGATGAATATATTTTCCAAAACAGCCTAGAGGCCTCATTAGTGTGTGAGTGGAAACCTTGCCTTAGATACACACAGGTGAGCTTTTATTAAGATGCAGTGATAGCCTGCTGCATCATACTTGAGGTTGTTAAGGTAAACTGCAAACAGCTAATCTGCTAGATAAACTATGATCAATCACATCTCAAGTTATGGTTTATTTATATTATCAGATTCTGCAATTTGTCCTGAATTTTAATTAAGATTTATTGTTATTGTTGTTAAGTACTGTTAATTATATTTTCCACTTTCACCCCGATCATGGGCAAAGCTGTTTTCCTTGGACTGCCTGTGAATCAAGGCCGCAGCTCAGTGTCACTGGTACAGATTGGCGTGGCATATGGCACATAGCATCTTCCTGCTCCTGCTCACTAGTCCATGCATGTCACCTCTCTCTTGCTCTCTCTCTCTCTCTCTCTCTCTCTCTCTCTCTCTCAAAGATAATTGGCCGTAGAGGACTGCAGTAGGGAGAGGACTTGCAGGAATTGCAGAGCCCATCCTCAGAGGCATCTTTCACAACAAACATTTAGTGTTTCAAGTAGAGCTGAGCAATTTAATTGAAATATTAGTGAAACTGCAATATGGCCAAGTGCACTATCCAAATTGCAGGAGTTGCAATTTGTTAATAAAGGTAAAAGAAAATTGTGACAAAATTCCATTATAAATGGAATATTGTGTTTACTACACAGATGCCCTGACCTACAGCTGTATTCTCCACATGTGAGAGACCTGTTTGTTTTTCTGTGAAAATGAAAATTATGGTGCAAAAATAATCATTCCCACTAAAATCATGAATCATGCCTCAATTACAGCATCTCTCAAAATAATTGCATTTTTTTAACTATATTGCTTAGCATTAGTTTTGAGGCACGCCTCACCGGCTAATTGATGCTTCCTTTTTGTGGTCCCATTTGCATCCTCATGTCACTTGTCACACTTTTCCTAATAATTTCTCATAAAGTATCTTGTTATATCAGGGATGCACAATTACCTCTACCATGGAGGTAATGTAATTGCCTTGTCTGTCTGTCTGTTACCAATATATCTTAGAAACTCTGAAAAGATTTACATGAAACTTTGCAGAAAGATTCGGCCCGAGCCAAGGAAGAGTTGATGAACTTTTCATGCCAATCGGCCAAAAGGGGGCATGGCAGTGGGCTTGTATGTTTGTTAGTTTCTGGCAAAGATATCTAAATAGTTAATTTGTAATTAATTTTTCACACCAGTAACCTAAAAGATGCAACAAGGGTAAACCCAAACACAACTATGTCATACGAGGTCCTACTTCATTACTTGGAGGCACAGCTGCAACTTTAGGGCAAACTTTGTGTAGAATCTGTGTGTGATTGTTGTTATTTGATTGAAAACCAAAGCATCTCCAAATGAAGTCCACTTTTAGAAACAAAAAATAACATTTTCATGTTCAGTCTCAGTGGGAATTTCCTCTTAAAGGTTGGGCCGATCTGTTCTTTCCGACTTTGTTTTTCCAAATATGGTCTAAGTTCCTCCTGTTCCTTCTCACAAGAGACGCCCTCTTCTTCAACTGAACTTTTGGTTTTAGTCACAAGGTTGCATGTGGCACATTCAAAGATTGATTTGTCACGCATAATGGAAGCACTTGACGAAGCACAGAGACTTTCAGGGCAATTGAAAAGATAAACATTTTAGTATTGCTCAAAGATTACTAATCATGGGAAGATAAATTTGCACCTGCAATTAGTTGTGCAGCCCTGCTTATCAGTGGTAATTCCGACAGTTCATTTACCAACAATGAACAGGGATTTTTGAGGCTGCGTGGAGGTCATCAGACAGCGACACAGAATAATGTATTAAAATCTCTCTCTCTTTCTGTCTCTCTCTCTCCCGTTCTCATTCCTAGGGTCTAGATGAGGAGGCAATAGTTGACCATGGGAAGACCAGCTCCACCACCCACACAAACTATGAGAAGGAAGAATTGGAAAGTGAGTAGAAGCCAACCACACGCTTCCCTGTAGCTTTGTCTTTATTATCTCCACCAGGAGATCATACGTTTGGTTGCGTGTTTCCATGTGTCTGTGTGTCTTTCTGCCCGCAGCTAAGCTCCCAAACTACTGGGCCTATCAGCCTAAATTTTTTGTGCACAGTTATGACTGTATGAGGAAGAACCTCTTGTGGTTTAAGTGACTTGAAAAACGTTTGCTCTTGCTACTTCCAGTCCCTCACTCCATTTATTGTCTAGCTTGCTCGACCAGGTGCTCTCTCCCTACTTCATTGCTATGCCCCTTTCTCCCCTTTTTCCCTTATTGTCTCTCTCTCTCTCTCTCTCTCTCTCTCTCCCTCTCCACAAACTACTTGACTTATCAGCCTATATTTGTTTGTTTGTTTTTTTTTAATCCTGTTGTGGCCGTGGGAGAACAACACTGTTCTCCCACGGCTTACAGTCTCTCCCAGAACACACAAGTGGGGAGTTAAAATAGGTTAAATAGCCTGGTGCTTCAGGCTATTTAAGGTGAGGGACAAGCAGAAACGATCTCCACATTAAGAGAGACGCTGTTCACATTGTGGTGTAACTTCAACAGTTATTTCTACACATCCAGAAAGGACACACATACAGTCCAGGTTCATACAGTGAAATTATCTGCAGCAAAGAAACCGTCCTCCTGATAAAGCCTGAGCTGAGCTCTGTCAGAACTGTCTAAAGAAAAAAATTTCAGAAGCTAAAAGTTTAATTTGGTTTCCTCTGGAGAGATTTCCTCTGTACAGTTTTTTAGTGATGCTGCTTAAATGTTCCATGATATTTGCTGTAGTGACATTACTGTGTCCAAAACCTTTACAATTACTGAAAGCAGCCTCTCTAATCTTTAAAGTAAATCATCTAAGAAAACCTTCATACATCATTTCAGCACAAAAAAACAATACAAAAACACCTTTACACGTATGAGGTTGCAGTTCATCAGGCCTGTTGCTCGTACAATTGGATAAAACAGTGAATTCGCAGTTCAGACAGGACACTTTATTTCTCCTGTCAGAGTTACTTTCTGTTTAACCTATAATAACTATGCTGTAGCTGACACCACACAATCCCCTGTCCTTCTAAACTGGGCATTACCCAATTTAGTTATAGACATTGCACTGCCTGCCTGTATTTTTTCCATGTCCATGTGCTCAGAGCAGAGCTGCTGTAGTAGCACACATCACCAGTGGTATTTAAACTGTGGACACAGTGTTAAAGGAAATGTAATTGTTTGATCTCTAGTTTTTGTGATTAAGTTCCATCCCTTCAGCTCCTTATTTACAAATCAAGGATTGCATGTTGGGTTTATGTTGTATTTGTCACTATGCCTGTGTGTGATTCTCTTGGAGGTTGTTTGTAGTTATTACTGTGCCTGAACAGAGAGAACAGGTGTTACTGGATTTGTCTTTCAGGGGGGCCTTGGCAGGCTTAGCCCCAACCTGACTCTCCTCTCCTCTTCTACAGGGGAGCGAGAGCAGGAAAGCAATAATACTTATGCATACAAACCTTGACCAGGTGCTTGTTGCAAATGTCAATGCAATGGAAAAAGATGCACACACATTCAGTTATTGCTCTGTTTTGGGTAATTCAACAATGTTTGAACCATGGTTTTTGCAGGAATACAAGCTTTGCAGAATATTGTGACTTAACAGATCTCAAGCAGTTTTCAGAGCCTTTATTTATTGTCAAGTATCCGGTCCTAAGAGAGCGCCCAATGAACACCTTTTCTTCAATTTTTGACTGCATAGTGGCAAGTAACAGGAAAGAGAGAGGGGAATGACATGCAGCAGGGGCCATGAAACAGATCTGTACCCTTGAGGGAACCTTGGTACATGGCACCTTATTAACTGAGCCACCAGGACGCCCTCCAAAGAGCCCCTGTTTTAATGTGTAATCTGTGCAAATTATACAGTGTTTCTTTTTACCAGTGAAGGACTCCAAATAGCTCATTAGAGTTACAGTTACAGTTACAGTTGGAATTTAACAGACGCTTTTATTCAAAGCGATGAGATTTCAATACAACACAAGCAAGGTACTAGTCGGAGACAACAACAAGAGTAAGTGCTACAAAGCAAAGCTCTGGTCCAGCAGGACATGGCTGCTGTGAGGCAGAGCCACAAGGAAGTGCTACAAGACGATGCATAGAGTGCATAGATGAAGAGAGAGTTTTTTGTTTGTTTGTTTGTTTTGTTCGGATTATTACTAATTTCTGACCTCTGTCTTTACATTACCACTTAATTCACATTACTGGTAATTTGTTACACTACTCAGTCTCTTGTCTCTTTATTTAATCATATTGTTGGAAACAGTTGTATTTGATAGCATCAAGCATAACATCAAAGAACATTTTTAGAAATGACAGTGTAGGACTGTAACCTTGGCACTCAGTAGTCATCATCATGTACCCCCATGCCCCTGTCCATCTGATTCTGATTAGTGAAGGACAACATAAATTTGATGAGCTGCCGACATAGCTAGAGCATTTGCAGGTACAGTGCCTGATTCCGCCAGATTAGTAAAGAAAAACAGCCACCCAGAGATGCAAATTCCATGGCTTAATTGATACACGAGTGTTACTATAAGGCCAACTAACATAGGCCAAGCCAGCTAAAACACAGCTGTATCTAAAATATCTGTAATACATCAGAGCTACCCTGGTACACTGGAGGTTGAATCCAATAGAACAAAAGATAAAAGAAGACCAATATAGCTATTGTTATGATTTTAATGCAGTTTATTGGATGTTACTGTTTACAAGGCACTTTGCCATAGAAGGTAAGGTTGTGCAGCATGGCTAGCATCATGGCCTAAGCTGCTAGAGATGTTGCTTGTTTAGGCTTAGACCAGGGAGGAGAGTTGTTTTCTTCTGATGGTTAATCTTGTAAAGACATTTATACTATATAATTGAATAGTCCAAACATTAATGTCAAAAATTGACATTAATTGTGTGTACAATTAATATAATGTTTATTGTGTGTACAAAAAAAGCCGTAGATAATGGACTGGACCATTTTTGATTTTGATTCTCCATCAAGCATAACAAATGTAAGATATTATCCTGTTTTAATCTATAGTGCTAATAGAAATTAGACTCCAACCATGGCAGCTTTGCATGTAGGTTAAAGTTAGATTAACTGGCTAGGATTTGCATTGATGAGTAGAGCTGTATGTCACACAGAAATTAATCAGTGGCCTATTTAATGGTTTCTGTCCACAGTAGATCAATCATGTGCGATTTGTTCCCCCTCGGGTGGAAGGAGGAAAGAGCATTTTAGGAAGTGTCAGTGCTGTTCACGCCTTGAGAAGGCAGCAGCAGCACCAATGACATTATTGGCAGCATGGTATCTTGCTCAGGCAGCTCCATTTGTCCCAGTATCCTCCCACCACCTCTCAGTTGCTCTCTATGTGTGTGCTCTCCACCTCTGTTTCCTCCTATGTCAAATCTTCATTTCATTTCTTCATTATCTCCTTCCTCAGATCTCTTTTCTGTCCAGCAAGGCTCCTTCCTTCCTCTCTCTTCCCTTTCATCTTATTCCATCTTTCTCTCTCTCTCTGTCTCTCTTTCTCTCTCCTCCTCTTCCTTCTCTCCCTCTTTCCATCCTTTTCTTTCTCCATCTGCTCGGCTCGCGTGTGAGTCTCTTATCCCTTCCCCAGAGTTGTGCGTCTTGTTTTCATTCCTCCCGGGGTCCCTCTCAAATCAAAGAGAAATGACTCATCTGTGAAAAATGACTATTGGCAGAGAAAGTAGGGCGAAAGTAGGGCGTTTGCATCTCAGAACACAGACCCTGTGCAGCAGAAACAATTATGAGGGGAAGTGGAACAAACATTGGGGAAAATGGAAGGGGTGAAAAAGTTAAACGTTCTCCTCTCTTTTCCTTCAAGTAGGTTAGCCAGAGTACACACAGGAAATGGAAACAAGTTCCTTGTCTCCTTTTTTGTGATGTTAATGTGTCTGTCTAATGTCTTCTACTTAAGTTTTCCAGTGCCTGTCCATTGCTGGGGATTTGTTACTGCTCTTACAGGCTTAAATTGTCCATTTTAATGGTGATGTATTGCACATTTGGATATACAGGGTTACCAGGATTTTAAAATTGAATCAAACTAATGGTTATCTTTTTTTTTCTTTCTCAAGAACACAGGCCAGCATTATGACACGTGTTCTTCTGAAACTACTGTATTCCTTCAAAGAATGTTAAAACGATTGTCTGGCAAATGCTGAAATAGCAACAAATTTGATACATAATTCTAAACATTCTAAATTCTCATTGTTAATTTAAATGGCAACTTAATATTTAACAATATTAAGTAATCTATGACCTCTGTTGGTGACCAAGAGGAATTGAAACAGCATAAGCAGAGGTTGTTTCCTCCACCGATTTCTGTCACAGCCCCCCTGTCCCACTGAGCTACAATGGCCTGTGGCTGACAATAAAATCACTTTTTAATGATTTTCTAATAAGATTAGGAATCTAACATGAATGTTTTATGGACAGCTAATCTGTCACTGTGGAAGATACTATATAAACACTATGTATGTCATTTGTTTTATGCTTGAAAATTAGGCTTTTTAGCTGTTCTAGCCTAAATATCTCACGATGCCTGTCATTTCCTTGAAGCAGTAACCTGCATTGTTGAACAGTATGTGTAGAGAAAGGGGAGTTGGGATGGAGGGAGGAGGTTTCCTGAAATTTTAATGTGCAGGGAGCTTTTTGTTCCAAAACAGGGTACAGGCTGGAAAGTTTTGAAAGCCAGAAACATCAGCACCTGAGGAAGAAATCACTGAGCCGCTGGTATTGATCAACAACCCTGTCAGCCCCTCCGCAGATATATTATGATGATTTTGTTCTTTAAGGACCCACAATTTTTTTCTATTTACAATATGTTTTGCCAGATATTCCGCTACTGTATTGGTGTATTCTATCTGCTCCACTTGTCCTAGAGCATTGTTTTTGCTTCATGGCGGTCAAAACGCTACTTCTTTGTTGCATTCACTGAAATCAGGATTGACGCAGGGCACATAAGTTTACTTGTCTGTTATGCCTATCTATTTGCATAATTAGCCAATGCAGTTAAACGTCACAAAGTTCACTAGCTGCCTTTATGCAGAACAGGTTTGTGTGGGCAGAGTCGAAGGTGAACCTGTATGCGCTTGATGAGATTTGAATAGAGGCGGGGACTATTTGCATATTCATAGATCTGTGCATGCTAAATGAAAGCAAAGGTGTAGAGTTATTTAAGCCATTTTGAGGTATGAAGGGATTTTTTTCATGGAAAAAAGTTCTTAATATGGAATTTAGTTGAATAGAGATGATCTTTTAAGGGTTTAATCAATGCGGGTAATGTGTCTTTAAGGTAGTGTAGACTGTGCTTATATTCCCTTTTAAAATGAAAGCAGAAGCCGAAAGATTTTTGATGGTTGAACAGAGAAAAAAATTTAATTCCAAGTAACAGAATTTTCATTTGGTAGGTGCCTGTATACGTTTTTCCCTGCTAGCGCAATTGTCAAGGTTGAATCTGACTTCCCCTCTCTTCTCCTTTTCCCCAGGCCACAGGGCGGTGTACGTAGGTGTCCATGTCCCCCTTGGAAGGGAGAGCAAGCGCAGGCACCGCCACCGAGGACACAAACACCACCGCAAGAAGAGAGAGAAAGACTCCGAGGAGGGGAAGGAGGATGGCAGGGAGTCACCTGCTTACGGTTGGAAACTATTTCCTACACTATCCCTCCCATCCCCCCCACGTCACTATTTTTATTTCTTGCTCTTTCTC
>OMKZ01008754.1:1425-32421 GCA_900302535.1 Neoniphon sammara | reverse complement strand
TGCCACAGAACACTAGATTTTAAAAGCTAAATAATTTAGCAATCTGGTTAATGTTATGATAGCCTGAGACAAAAAATGAAACTGTAAAAGCATAAAGTGGGAATAGAATGGGTTTGGGTATTACATTGGTCACAATGACAAAGCCAGACTGGTCTTTCTGAGGTGCCACCTAAGCCTCTTTTTGAGCCAGGAAAAACCCTGCTTGGTGATTTAAACTGATAAGATGGGTGTATTTTCGCATAAAAACATTGAGTAGTGCAAAATAAAATGTTAACTGATTGATGCTAAACAGGAAAGACGCAATGTGGACATGACCTGGAAGTTAATACGTCTGGAAGACCAGATCTAATACAAACTGTTGAGTCAAGGTCACCTTATATACAAACTCTGGCACTAGTTTCTGTAATAGTCATTATGTCGTTTGTCCTTCCCTCTTGCCAAATTCAGATTAGCTCATTTAAATCGGCCTCATCTTCTTAACACTGTCTCATCACCTGAGACTTCACATTCACTCAACTCAAACTCCTCAGACATAATTTAAATGGCCACTTCAATCCCAACTCGCATCCTAGGGGTTTTGTTTGAATTACTTTCAACGCCTGAGAATCTTTATTTTCTGTAACAATCATGTTACCATGGTAAATGGAGTAACTGTCTAGGAAAACAGAAGGAGAGGAAAAAAAGGGAGTGGTGGTGGTGGCGCAGGGGGTGTCACAAGCTTGTACAACAGTTGGATTAACATTTAGGCAATTTTCCATGCTTTGCTTGAGATGAAGAAGCAGCAATAGTCCTGCATTTAGGGCCTGTAATTAGACTCCCAGCATCTCTCTCTTTACCAAAATATTATCTGTGGTCTCCACCTGCATAACCCCTGATGAGATGCCACGGCGCTTTTGACTGCAAACATTTGTGCTGCAAAGGTGTACTCTGGTGGTTAATGCTGTGACCGTGAATTATATGAACAATACGACATTGATTTCTGTGTGTACACTGAGAAAATTGATGGAACAGTTCAACATAATAAGATAGAATGATAGAATAGTTTCCTCCAGAGTGTCTTGATTCACCGCTCATACACTTTCAGTGTAGCAGCTGGCCTGTAGAAATTCACAGAAATGAATAGTCCCCTCACTATAGATGGAGATGGACATTCAGACTACTGTTCTCCTAGCCGTCTCAAAACTCTTGGGTCAATGACAGTGTGAAGAGCAACACAGTTTAAAGGAAAATAAAAAAAGAAAATAATTTGTGAGAGATATATACAGATATATATTGATAGAGAGGGAGCAAGAGAGAGAGAGAGAGAGAGGCAGGGATGACTGATTCAATACCCTCAGGTGGAAGCAGACAGAAACCACTTTGGGTGAGTGAGGAAAGTCATTTCAAACTGTCAATCAAAGAGAATCGCTGACACCTGCTTGAGGATGGAGGTATCAATCACTCACAATGCAGCAGGGTTTATACTGGTAATGCAGCAAGATTGGCCCAAACTGTGGACTGGTTACTGGAGTTTAGTCCAGGTAGGAGGGCATGTAGTAGGCAATTACAAACCAGACTTGAAGCAATCTACTGCTGGACTCTACCTTACATCTTGGCTGCAAGGTCCTAGTGACTGGTATAGCAAGAAGTCGAACTCAAGGGGCTGTTTGTAATATTGTCTATGTCCCATTTACTTGCTTTACAAAGGGGTAATAAGTAAGGTTTTTCTGCCCTGTTCCACTGAATGGTCATAATACAGGTTTTCATATGGTTGTTGATCAATAGCAATAACTCAACAATTACTAGACCACGGGCTGAGATTTCTGGCTTTCAAAACTCACTCTTCAGCCTGTGCTTTTTAAGAACAACCGGCACGCCACATACTGGCCTTTTCAACCACTTGTCAATGAAGGATGCTGCCGCAAGTGAGAGATTTCAGCTAGAAAGGCTGAAAAGACTTGCTTTCAGGCCAAGAAAAGCAAATAACACAGCAGTAACCCAGGGGTTAAAATCGTGATATAGCGTATTACCTCTTCACCACACATTTCTGTTGGACCCCTTTCCTTATTAGCTAGCTGACTCCTCTCTATTATGCAAACATAATTTCATTGTGTTTGTTGTTTACAGGCCACCGTAATTCAATGGAACTGTGGGGGTGGGAGCTGTGTCAGAGACCTGTTGCCAGCAGAGGGCAGCAGAAGTCATAAATTACTTTCAGGTGCCCAGTGTTATTTGTGACCATTAGCAGCGCTATAGTGCACACTGGGAAAATGGGTCCTCCTTTGGTTTACATCACACTCGCTATGAGAAAGGGTGCAACATATTACACATGCCAATATAAACAATACTACTTTAAAGAAATACTCCAATATTTTGGGCAAAATACCCTTTCTCCGACTTACACAGACTGAGACAAGATGTTCGATACCATTTTCACTTCTGTACATCCACTGGTTCAGTTCCTATGGGTAGCATTTCATGTTAGCTTAGCACAAAGACTTGAAGTCTACAGGAGTCATTAGCCTAGCTCTGTCAAAGAGATAAAAAACAACAACCTTAAAGCAACTCTAAAGCTGTCTTATTTACACAATGTATCATGTATTTGAAATACATGTCTTGGTAATTTTTGTTAAAAACAAGAGAGAAGTTAGATGGTAGGTACTATAACTGCTGAACACATATTCTTAACATCTATAGTTCTTACATCTAACTTTTCCTAAAACGACTTTTTGTTTGTTTGTTTTTTAGTCCAAGACGATTCCAAGATGATACACTGTGTAAATAAGACAGCTTTGGAGTTGCTGTATGGTTTATTTTTTCACTTTAACAGAGCTAGGCTAATGACTCCTGTAGACTTCAAGTCTTTATGCTAAGCTAACACAAAATGCTACCCATTGGAAGTGAACCAGTGGACATACAGAGGTGAAAATGGTATCGAACATTTCGTCGGAAAAAGGGTATTATGTCCAAAACATTGGAGTATTCCTCTAAAAATATTCCAAAATAAAGCTTTGCAAATGTCTTTTAATGTAGTAAACACATTCAGTTCAAGGATACATACAATGTCTTTTGGTGAGAAATTTGAATGTAAACAAATGGAAATGTGTTTCCAAGGAGAGCTATACTTGGTACCTTTTATGGCACTTAAAAAGTGCATGAAAACAACAGGAAAAGATTCAGCAAAAAGTGAATTAGGCCCATCAGATAAAAATGACTGTCCTTACATTCAACGGGAAGCACTCAGGCTGCCGCACTGCAATACTTAAGTCAATCAATATTTTCAAATTCATACCATTAGAGTCAAATCTTTGCAATCTTAACCGCACCCGCAATTCCATCTTTTTTTCCCAATCTGTTTCTCTCTCTGTCTGTTTCCTATGCCTCCCATTCCTCCCATGTCTCAGTTTTGATGGTTTGCCTCATAAAACCAATAATATCTACCTGAAAGAGAGTTAAAAAAAGAAAGCTGGCCAAGCTTGCTCCTCTGATTGAAATGCAATCCATTTATAACTCAGGGAATATGCAATTTGCATTACACATAGAATGGCTGTCTATCATGTTGACAAGCACGGGATTTGTGGGTTTGAGCCTTGAGAGGCTCTTCCAGAGTGATAGAAGTTCTGTTCTTTGCATGAATGAAAGCTGGAACATAGGCATTACACGAGCGGCCACTCTGATCTGTGAAGACGTTTCAGAATCAAGCAGTAAATAATTCTAATCTAAGACTGATATATATCCATGGAGTTAATTTTTATATTGGAAACCAACCTTATGATTTTATGAGATTCACAATCTTTTTTTCTTTTTTTTTTTTAAATAAAGAAGTGACATCTAAGTGCAGTTTCTCTCCTTCCCCCCTTTCATTTCTCCCTTTTAACTTTGGGAAAATTTGTGATAACTATTTCATTACCTTCTGAAGTCAGGCATCTGAACTTCAAAGCAGATATGGATCCATGGCAAAGTATTCTGAAGGGACTGACTCTCTCTCTCTCTCTCTCTCTCTCTCTCGCTCTCTCTAACTTTTTATCTGCTAAAAGAGGTCTATTGCTTATAGAATCAAAGCACCACTGAAGCACAGCCTCTCAATAATGCAGAGCACACACCTTCCCTGGGTATGGTTAGCTGGGGGAAAGTGAAAGGTTCTACTTCCAACCCCAAAGCAAGTGTTAAATAACACTGTTTTGAAGCTTTCCTTTGGTATTATTGCATTTATTTTCCATTGCATTTGGCAAAAAAAAAAAGAAAAAAGAAAAAAGAAACAGGCTAGCATGCTTTGAGGCACTAACCTTTGACCTAACATCTGTGTCTCCATGCTATCAAAGCTGGTAGATATTAATATGTGGCTCTCCCTGCTAGATCGAGGCTTGTTTTAAGACCATGAAATTCATTCTGTTTTGAATCACAATTAAAGCCATAATTAAATATAGCATTAATCAATGCTCCTGACATGGAAATCATAAAAATGGAACTCGTGAATGCTTGATTGACTTGCCAATTAGTTTCCATCAAATTAGATAATATCTTACATTGTTATTATACTATGCATAAGTAATAGGTATCACATAATTATAGTGATTATTCAACATGAATTTGACAAAATGTCCCATATCTATTAATAGCCACAAGAACCTCAAAGTGACTGATGATGCAAATTTTCTGCATTTTTCATCTGGCCGTCTTGGATCACTCTGTTGTCCTTGCTGAAGGAATTGAGCCTGTGCAGCTTTCACATGCGTCGTGCTCTGCTGGCAATACATTCGGTTGCTGTGACTTTTAAGAAATGGGTGAAGTGAAGCCCTGCAGCTGTGCTAATTTGTCGAAGGTACATCGTGAATAGTTGACTCTCTGCACCTGGAGATATCATTTGATGATTCCTACAGTTATCGAATGTGCCATAAAACACGATGCTTTATTTTTGATTAATGCTTTTTGGATTGTGCATGGATTTTTAACAAGGGACTTCCATTCAACATCAGGCAAAGTGTGTCACATTTGAGAACCATCAAGGTGGAAACTCCTCAGCAGCAACAAAGTAGCAGCATGGTTGTTACAGAGAAAGGATGGAACATGTAGGATGTCATCAAGGCCTCTTCAATCAGTCCTGTGTAAGTGGTAATGAAATGACTGACACACCAAAACCAAGGAAAAGATACACTGTTTAATAGCTACACAGCAAATGTTATGACCTTCTACCCTTACAAAGACACTCGTACAAACATGAGAACCTGCTCATGCTGAACAAACCAAAATCACTGGACAGGCAACAGTATTCTGACAAATTGAATTGAATTGAACCCATCCATTTTGCATCCATCCATGAATGCCATCCATATTACAAATAAATATCATTATAAAGTAGACAAATGATCCATTCCGAGACATCACTGTCATTTAATTGAATCCCTTGGTAAGGAAGCACTTACATGGCTTTTCATGATCCATAAGAATAAGCCTAAATATCAGTTAAAGGCCCACTAGGTTAATTTTCATGAAAATATATAATATATTGCTGCAAGCTAAGTGATGTGTTTGGGCTTAACAAGAGAAAATCCCATCAGCAATGCATGGGGCTTCTTTGCTTTGCCCATACAGGCCTATGTTGTTATGAAGCAGCCACTGGACGGAAATCTCCTTGGTGCACAGTGTTGCAACACAACACACTTTATAAGCATCTTTGAAAGAAAAAGAAAAATACAAGGTATCAGGTTACCTCAAAGGAGGTTCTACTTTTTGTGTAGAACCTCAGATGTTTTGCCTCTCTTGTCCCCTTGGTATCTTTTGGTATCAAGCATCAAAGACGGGTCAGGCTGATAAACACAGGTTTGCTGCGTGCAGTTTACTGATGTTTGAGCTGCTCAGAACTGAAATATTTAGCCCTTGCTGCCATTTGGGGTCGACATGTAAAAATTGCATCTTGGAACTTGAGTTGTCAAGCTACAAGTTGATGTATCGGCTAAGCCTGTGGAGAGAGATTAGGTTTGCCTTTTAAAAAACAATATAAAAATGCTGTGATGAAAATATGCTGCTGCAGTGGAATAGTGCAGGCAGCTCAATATGGCTGTATGGCTAAGTGCATGCTAGCTTTCACAAAACTTTCTTGGCTGGTTTTCACCTGGTTTTGATTTTATGATCTATTTTGTGTTAACCATGTCATAGAAAAAAATACTACATAAATCAAGCTGAAAATTGCAAACATTATAAGTCAAAGAAAATAGAATCTAGCTTGTGGGTGAAATGTAACAGCAAGCTTTCTGAGCCGTTCTGAGCATCTGAAGTAATCTATTTGTTTGAATCCAGTATATAATGCAAATAAATGCATCTGGATTTGTAAAATGGCCATTTACATGAACTGCATTGTTTTTTTTCCCATGGCAGTAGTGGAGGTGGAGGGTATGACATTTCTGTGGGTGCTCCTTGTTTTGCTGAGTGTATCTATTATCCACTCTTCAGTATTTTTCACAAGAGAAGAGGCATAATGGGAACCACTAAAGACAGATCTTGTTCACATTCTCTTTCCTGACTTTGGGCTCTTCTATCAGGCCCCTGGTGCATCCGTCAATGTGTGGGAGGATGCTGGAGAATGCTGAAGGATGTCTTCAGAATAGCTCTCACCCTGACTCATACTTAGAGATTGAGGCGTCAGACAAGGTCCCTGCCATTTCCAATTCACAACAGGCATGTTCTTACTCTCTATATCTGCAATACAGTGTGGTTTCCAATTTAAAGCAACTGGGCAAAACTTAAAGGGATCCAACTGTGTGACAGACAGGGGGTGCAGGAAATATGAAAGTCATATTGCTCATTGCCTTCAGGAAAACAGTCCTCCTTGTGCTGCTGTCATACTGCATTCTGAACTCTGTTTAGTGGATGTTGGAGCTTTATTCAAAAAGGAAAGCTTTCAGTTCTTTGAGGGATGAAAAAGGTGGAAATCTACTTTCTGTAAAGATTCACTGATATTTTGATCTGCTGATTGTAGGTCAAGGAAGGAGTTGGACTTCACCCTGCTGTCCATGAAATCAATCTTGCATATTTTTAGCAATGGGTATTATGATCTTGGAATATGGGAACGTCATGAGAGAATAGTGTTTGCACCTTAAGTTGTACCTGGTCCTGTAAACTGACCTAATATTCTTTGGCTATTCTGTGCTCATGCGCAGCAATCATCAGATCTAATGAGTTCCAGTAACCACCAGTTTTTTGTGTTTAGCTACCATCCTCTTAAAGGCAGACGGTCAAATTGCATTGCTTCATCTCATGTCTTTTGCTACGAATGACTATGTGCAGCACATTCTGCACCTGTGGAGGAAATAAGTCTTCATACCAGCAGTCTCAAAAAGTCACCCAGAAGTTTCAGGATAATGGAAAGATAAAATAAGTAGCCATTCCTTTTCACACCACTCTGAATCTGTTCAAACGGTTTTGTCGTACAAATCAAAAATATGTCTGATGAGAAGCTGCAGCTGGCTCTGGCGTTGTCAGCCTGAAGGTCTTTTGTTGTGGAAGAGGGATTGTTTACCACCAGTAGCTCTCTCTTGTTATCCAGCTTGCAAGCTAGTCAGAATAATATCAACACAACTGGAGTTCCATGTCTCTTCTCTAGCCTTGATTCACTTAAAGGAATACTCCAAAGTTTTGGGCAAAATAGCCTTTTTCTGACTTATCCCAAGTGAGACAAGATGTTTGATACCATTTTCACATCTGTATGTCCATTGGTTCAGTTCTGATGGGTAGCATTTCGTGTTAGCTTAGCATAATGATGTATATTCTACAGGAGTCAGTAGCCTAGCTCCGTCAAAGTGAAAAAATAAACCTCAAAGCAACTCCGAAGCTGTCTTATTTATACAGTGTATCATGTGTATTACACAGTAATGAAATACACGTCTAAGAATAAAAAAAAATGAGTCATTTTAGGAGAGGTTAGATGGAACTATCGAGAATATGAATATAGGTTATACTTCCTATCATCTATTGTTCCTACCATCTAACCTCTCCTAAAACAAAATTCCAAGACGTGCATTTCAAATACACATGGTACACTGTGTAAATGAGACAGCTCTGGAGTTGCTGTAACGTTTGGTTTTTCACTTTGATGGAGCTAGGCTAATGACTCCTGTAGACTTCAAGTCTTTCTGTTAAGCTAACACGAAATGCTACCCATCATAACCGAAGCAATGGACATACAGAGGTGAAAATGGTATTGAGCATCTTGTCTCAGTCTGGGTAAGTCAGAAAAAGGGTATTTTGCCCAAAACGTTGGAGTATTCCTTTAACAGGCAGTTAGAAAGCTCTCTCCGCTCCTCCTGCCACAATAAAACTTTTTGCAGTTTTTGTGACTGATGCTCCTGCAATTCAGGCACGGACCATTTGTCCTCTTTCTAACTCAGTAAGTTGCCTCGTGTTGCTTTGAAAACTCATAGAAAAGTGTTGATTGCCAGACCTCTTTTAAGCTGACACACATACTGCTAATTGGCAGTCAACTTAATATGACTTGCTCATGTGACTGCCTTTGTAATTGTGATCTACTTATTTCAAAGTTAAAGTCCTTTTTCATGTGGTGTCTCCATTATTTCATCCACCCCCTGTGGGTCTGTTCAGCAGTCTCACACCATTACTGTAAGCAGAGTACTAATAGTTCTAATGCTTTTAAAGCAGACTGCTTTTTGTGAGCTTCAAAAGTCTTCCTTTTTTTAGTTTTGGTGAACTCATTAGGAATCTATCCTCTAAACATAAATGTGTTTGAACCATATCCATGCTAATCAAGATCGTCAATAGACACTACAAATGTAGGCTTTCTTCATGGATCTATTTATGGTGTATGGTTCTTTAAATGAAGATTGCACACAACACTTACAATATATTCAGAGGAGAGAAACGGAGCCCAACTCAACAAGTGGGGCTGCAAGAAAGGTCCCATAGTGGAAATGTTTTAGATTCACAACCCAAATTAAATGCTGGTGTCACTGTGATCACTGGTGGGAAATCTTCTCTATACAGTAGGCCTATATCTCAGCATGCTCAGTATGCAGTTAAAACAACCAAAGTGCTAATAGAACAACGGCCAAGCATTTGGCAGAAGAAAAGATTGAATTTGTCATAAGACAAGCCTTTTAAGTATGTATCATTGTAGATTGAGAATTGCATAAAAAGTTTCTAAAATATCAGCAAAACTCATCTTTGATGCAATACTCACAGGAAATAATCTGCTCAAAATTTATTCAAATCGATCGTTTTACACAAACTTCCTGCAGTTAATGTGTTCACTATTTGGGTTAAGCATACAGTTTATCAGTTGTTCTGTACTGTTATTGTTATGCATTGAATATAATAATGGGGAATACACATAAAATATGTCACTTAGCCAGGGGTCATCAGTTTACTCAGTGATAGAAAAGGGGTCCCTCAAGGAAAAAGACTGGGAACCACTATTCCCAGGAAGGAGCAGCAGTGTTAGATCTCTTGTCTCTCTTGTCATATTACCAGAAAAATATAATGCAAAGGCCATGTTGGCAAACGTACGCGCAGTTTACTGACATCATCTTACAGGATTTCTAGGAATTCTGCTTCTTAGTGCCTCTTGGAGCCGCCAGTGTGCAAAGTTGCCGAGTGCAGCTTTAAAAACTTGACCAAAGCTGTCGTGCTTCAGTGTTCTCCTCAAATGTCACCCCACCACTCTCTCATTAGGCATTCCCATTGTGAGTAGTAAGTACTTTGTCATTCTGGTAGCCGTCGACTTGAATTGACATTTCACTCAGTATCTCTCATTTCATTCAGTGTCCCTCTGAAACTGCCTTTGCCTCTGTCCCCTTATTTCCAGGCCTGCCATTTCACCTTTTGTCTCACTGGAAATGGATTAGCCAGCCTAAACAAAAATTCAACTGTCCAATCAATTAGAGCTTCTCTTAGATGCATTGCAGATTCATTTCTGTGCTTGTTCGTCACATCAACAGGACACCTGTCTCATTTCATCCTTGGTTTATTGGTTGGACTTTTCTTATGTGACAGCTGGTGCAGATCGAAGTTTTAGGAAAGAAAGGACAGACCCAATGTATTAAGTCTATACTTTCAACCGGTGGAAGAAAGAGAGGTAGAAAGAGTACCAAAATATCCCAGTTAAATAGAAGTGTGCTTGCCAATCTTAACAGGTTTCTCAGGAGAATTAAGATTTTCATGCCCCTCTCCCGGTGGTCTCATTTCTCCCAATTTTCTCATAGTTTTTCATCAATTTTCAAAATCTGCCCATTTACTGTATTTGTTGGAAACATTAACATAAAAATATTGGTCTGTATTAATTAAACACTGCTGTTTTTGGGTGGTCGACAAAATATGTTACATCAAAATGCAGTTCTCTGCTCAAATTAAACAGACTAGACTGCTTCTGTTTTGGCTGCAAGTCGACGAGAGAGTCTAACATTCAGACAGCATATGTTTTTCTGCCAGAGGCTTATTGACTTAGGCAAAACAGCATCATGTTTAAGGTATTGGTAAGCAAGGGACAGCAGCATGAGATCCAGATGGGTCTTTACCTACATTAGTAAAAGGAATACTTTGGGCAAGGGATACATTTTGAGCAAAATAGCCTTTTTCTGACTTACCCAGACTGGGACAAGATGTTCGATACCATTTTCATTTCTGTACATCCACTGCTTCAGTTCCTATGGGTAGCATTTCGTGTTAGCTTAGCATAAAGACTTGAAGCCTACAGGAGTCATTAGCCTAGCTGTATCAGAGTTGCTTTAAGGTTTATTTTATTTTTTCACTTTGACGGAGCAAGGCTAATGACTCCTGTAGACTTCAAGTCTTTAAGCTATGCTAACACAAAATGCTAAACATAGGAACCGAAGCAGTGGACGTACAGAGGTGAAAATGGTATCAAACATCTTGTCTTACTCTGGGTAAGGCGGAAAAAGGGTATTTTCCAAAATGTTGGAGTATTCCTTTAAAAACAACTTTGTTTAGCATCTTCTCCCATTTGCCACGTGTAGCATGGTAATTTTAGTCAGTTGCAGGCAAGTACAAAATAAATTGCCTCCATCCTGAGTAAATTATTATCTGGGATCTAGCAAGTAATTTTGTTACTACTGTAACTTTTCTGAATTTTAATGCAAGTATAAGTAAAATATGGTTAAATGAAATTAAGTACTTATTTACACCAGAGAAAAACACCTGTATAGCTATGTACAGGTAGCAGAAGTTGAAAACCAAGATTTTCGACCTCAGCAGCAGCTCTTGGACTGCTGTGTCCTGGTGGCAGCACTAATGTGGCTGCCAAAGCAGGCCCTATGTGAATGTGTCACAAAGAAAGCTGGACTATGACAGCGATACAGGCGACTTTCATTTATTATATGTAGTGTTGCTCCCTAGAATGATCCTTTACCTCCTCTTCCAGACATGCCTTGAGACAGTCTCACAGCTGAACAGGAATATTCCTCCGCTCCTTAATTTCTGTAACATTCGCTTGTCAGAGGATCATTTACCCTTCACCAGATAAAGCAATGGAGTAATTGTACACAATTCAAGTGCTCTCATGTTTTTTAACACGCACAATTGCAGGCTTTACGTGTAATTAACATAGCTCTTGTCAAAAAGCAATGGCCTGTGAAGGGGGATTAGTCTTTGCATGTGAATGGAGACCCCTGTCAGCAGTGGGATGTAATTAGGGTTAACAACGAAGCTTAGACCAAAACATCTCCAAGCGGGAGTCAGTGAGCGTTGTAATTAGGAAGCACTTCACAGGGTGCACTACTGTGCTTTATGTACTTTAACTTTACACCCACTATGCCCTCACTTTGTTCAGAAGAGGGTAACACTACTGCACAGTGCTTTCGATGGAGGATATATTTGTAATGCATTTGGTCTTCATCAGATAATATTTTATCTGCTGTGATTAAGTTGTCCCATCTGTAATGGAACTTGAAGGCACCAAGTACCATATACATACATTATAAATGGTGATCTGAGTATACTTAGACTCTAGACTACTCTTTGTAGGTGGCTTAGATATTTTAGCTTCAGCACTTGTATTTGCTTTGCTTTGCACTGTCACTTCCCTTTGGAAGTGAAGTGGGGGTGGTTGATGAATATTTACAAGATCAGTGATCTTGCATAGAACTTTTTCCTACTCAGAAAAGCAGGAAAAAAGCTCCTCTCTTAGAATATGGCTCTTATGTTGTTGCTGGCTGGCGTAAAATGATCTGCTTAAAGTAAAAAAAAAAATCCACCATCACATACTCTTACATTATTATACATCGTCAATTTGCAATATTCAGTTTATTCCAGGCGTTAATTTGTGATGAAGTGTAAATTACACTGCATCTGCCTTGTTTGCTTTTGTTTCAGTTTGTGATTTTCTCGCATTTCGTAAAATGCCTTTTGACAACCTCCAGTGAAGGGGAGTGAACTTGATGCTCACAATCAAAGACGGGTATAAGAGCATATAAATAGCCTGAAAGTGTGCTCATCTAGCTGTCCGTTCAAAGTGTCTGTGACCGTGGACACATCCTTTACACAAAACACACATCATGTGGCTGTCGTGTATTCTGGTCTATTGAGGTTGCTGCTGGAGGAGAAACCGGTCTTTGTGCCTCTTCAATGGACTTCTCCCTGTATGATTGTTGAATGCTGGTGCAAAATGGCAGCTGTAAAAAGATGCTCCTTTTTAATCTCAAAGGGACAGGATTCACAATTAGGCCCATTGGCACCGCTCATTCACAGCCTCGTAAATCCAATCCATTGAATCCTATGTAGATCATGGGACATGGGCAACTTCAGGCTGCAGCATCAGCCTCCTGCTACAGTGCATCACTTTGGGTTTTAAGATGGAGCAGGTTTGTCGACTGTGTTAGCTGGCATGGACAAAAAAGTGAGGCAAAGCAGATGGAGGTACAGATGGAGTGAACTGCATAAAGGTCGTAACTGCACCACCACCGTGCATCAAGAGAAAGGTGGCTGTTTTACGATAGGGTTTCTAATCGGTATTATCCTCTTGGCCTTACAGGGAGTTGTTGTGATAACCTAACTTCACTCTGTTTTGTTGTTGTTTAGTCATCTGAGTTTTGGTCAACTGTGGTGTAAACCAAAACTAAACTAAAATAAAAAGAATCCAGAACCTAGACCATATTGGAAAGTTCTGCAGTGGCTACTGTCAGGAGAATTGGGTGGTTGCATCAACAAAAGTTATAGAATACAGCCGGGAAAAAGGAAAAGCAGAATATAAACTGAAATAAAAAAAATAAATAAATGTAATGCAAATCACATTTCAGCGCAATCCGCTATTTACATGCTATTGATTCTTGTCATATTTCATTAGTTTTTTTTAAATGTTTATTTCAACCTACTACTGCTAAGCTGCCCCCTGCTATGCAAATTGGTGGTGTTCAGCTTTTGACCACATGCAGAGTGTATGACACATATCCTCCATTACCATAGCTTAAGATTAAAGGGCTTAATGTGCCATATGAAATACATGACCTGAGTCTAACCTCATCTGAGTTGTCATGCCGTGCTTTGAAACTTATGATTGCTGGATAAACTCCAGTCTCCTCTGAGGACTTATTGTTATTCTTTTTTCTTTTTTCAGCAGGTATTTCATTGCCTTGTGTGAATATTACTGCAGAAACCTCCATAGGCCTCTGTGTTTATCATCCAGGGTCAGGGCCATCATGAGATTCCATCCTATCACAGTGAACGCTGTAATAAAATCATAACAACACAGGAAGTAGCTGGTCTATATTTCAACTTAAATGATAACCATTTTTCTTTACGTGGCATTCATTTCGTTTCAGGAACTTGACGAAGCTTTTCCGATGCACAATAATTGCGGCGCCCATTTTACAAGAAGTCAATTTGAGATTTGCATGAAGAATGGCAGCGTGTCATAGTGGAAGGGTTTCGCAATAAAGAGACAAGCGATTGAAATTGAGATACTTGCAAGCCACCACGGCTTTGGCTCAGAAGGCACTCATGCGATAGAAATGAAATATAAATGGGAAAATAATGGGGGTTTACTTCAGGAGTGCCATTGAAAAACTTTTGTATTGCTGTCAGGAGCTCAAAACTTACTCTGGGGAACATTTGTCAGCTCAACGGTAGACATTCGGATAAAAAGAAGCTCATTCTTGATTATTGGAGACTTTAAAGGAGTGAAGTACAACCAGAAGAGTGATTTCCTCTGAAAAAAGCTTCAGCATGTTTGCATTTTTATTTCTCCCAATGAAAGAAACTGGAACATTTTATGGACGGATAATGCTCTGCTCAACACACAGTAGTAACCTCTGAATGGCCTGTAAATGTCCATTACACTTGATGATAAATGCCAGGATTCGGAATTGATATTGGAAATTCATTAAGTCGCAAAAACCTTAATTGCATTTGTATAGTGGTGGATGATTAATAGGCTCACGCTCATAAAATGCCACTTAATTTTTTAGTTTGCAAAGGGCCGGCAAATTCAACAGTCAATTTGGATAAAGTATTCTAAAAATGCTTTTTTGTTCTCAGACTGAGCAGGGTAAACAGGGATATCTCACAAAAAGCAATTTGTTCCCCTAAGTGATACCAACTGTATTTTTGTTTTTATTTTATTTTACATAATTGGTCCAGTGACCCTAATAATAATTGTCAAATATGCATGACAAATACTGTTGTAGCTGGAAAAAAAAAAACAACAACTCTAAAACAGAATTCAGAATTTTGATTGCCATCGTTCTGCTCTTATGTCACCTCCTACACTCAGTAATAGCAATTCTATTGCATTTTTCTACTGGTCCTGATGCTGTTATCTTGCAATATGTATATGTGTTGTCAATTACACACGTAACTGTGTAACCCTGACCAAGACTGGTGCAGCTTTGTTTTTTTAATAGTGCATTTTTTTTCCCAGTTGAATTGTTTTTTCCCATTGATTTCTGTGATTTGTGCATTTTGGCAGAGATGTGAGTGTGACAGATATTTTGTCCTATTCCTGTGATCCTATACAGTTTAATCAATAATAACATTTTTCTACCAGTGCTAGAAACTAGAGAGGGGACGTCCTGGTGGTGCAAGCTGGCCAAGGCACACAGCATGCAGGCAGAACGTCCTGACCAAGAACGTTCGTTACACATCCGCCTAGCAAACAAAGGCAAAGAGCCCAGCAAGTCTGTCAGAGCTGATATGCTTAAATGAATGGAACATTACATTTAAAGGAATATTCCAATGTTTTGGGGAAAATACCCTTTTTCTGACTTATGCAGAATGAGATAAGATGTTCGATACCATTTTCACCTCTGTATGTCCACTGGTTCAGTTCCTATGGGTAGCATTTCATTTTAGCTTAGCACAAAGACTTAAAGTCTACATAAGTCATTAGTCTAGCTGCGTCAAAGTGAAAAAATAAACCTTACAGCAACTCCAAAGCTCTTACTTACACAATGTATCATGTGTATTTGAAATACATGTCCAGATGGTGGGAACTATAACCGATGAACACATTTTCAGCGGTTATGGTTCCTACTATCTACCTTTTTTTGTTTTTGTTTAAAGATGTGTATTTCAAATACATGACACATTGTGTAAATAAGACAGCTCTGGAGTTGCTGTAAGCTGTATTTTTTCCACTTTGATGGATCTAGGCTAATGACTCCTGTAGACTTCAAGTCTTAATGCTAAGCTAACACAAAATGCTACCCATCGGAACCGAAGCAGTGGACGTACAGAGGTGAAAATGGTATCAAACATTTTGTCTCAGTCTGGGTAAGTCGGCAAAAGGGTATTTTGCCCAAAACGGAGTATTTATTTTAAATTTATGAGTACTGTCATAATATCCACAGCAGTTAGCCAGTAAGTCTGTCTGACTGGCTATCAGTTTCCTATTGATTGTCAGTGGAGGAGCTTCGAAATGTTGACCTGGAGTTTTAGTTCTAGAGAGAAAAGAAAAAGCAAGTCAAAAAAAGAATTGAAATATTCAGTATCATAAATAATTTTCCGTGGTAATCAAGTGTAAAAACACAGTTCAGCCGCCTTGTAGTGAAATTCCCCTTTAATGGGACCACTCAGTTAACCATAATAAAATGTTTGAACAGCAATTTCATCATTTCGCCTCAGGAAAGTGCCATGTAGAATCACCGTTGATGAATAAGAGGTGTACTCCGTCGTCCTAAGCTACTGTGGCATTGTTTTCATAAATGCAGACGGCAGTGTGTGAGCAGTGGAATGGAGCGAATGCCTTTCGGTGGCACTCTTTATCCTTCTCAGGTGACGTATATAGACTGCGCACCCGGCCCATATAACCACTGTGAAGTTTGTAAAAGAGGTGGCTCAAACTGATGACTTGAGACGAGTCCATGCCAAGACCGAGCACAATTAATGCCTCAAGACAACATCTCCCAGGTACAATAGAGGATGCCAGGTCCTTCTGTGCAGTAAGTGAAGATGTAAGAGCCGTGCATACATGCAGACAGGGAAAGCTATGGCTCCTAATTTCTCTCATTAATCACCTGTTGGCAGAATGTCCTCCAGAGTAAGCGCCGGTTTCTCCAAGGTAATTACAGCACTTGACAGAATGCTCTCCACTGCAGATGCTTGTGAGTAGCGATGTTATACCTTTCCTGCCCTTTTCTTTTGTCTCTCCTGTGGAGCCAACAGCGATCATGTCCTCTGGAGAAGCTTCTCTCCCAGCCTTTCTGCCGCACCACTCTGCTCCTCTACAGCTTTGTAGTCAGCAGACTTTTTTCCGGGCATACATCCATTTGGCATCCGATGTGGGATAAATAAATTATAGCCTCTAAAATCAATGCCCAGACCATGATGTAGGCTGAAGGCTTAGTTCTTGCCACCATGCTAGAATTATGCCACCAGAGCTCATATATTGGGGCGGTGTTTGAACCCAGGAGCTATGGTGCTGCTCTTGATGCTTTTTGTGCTTCAAGTTTTTTTTGTGTGTGTGTTCGTGTATGTGTGTTTGTGTTTGTGTGGGTTTCACTGAAAAGCGAGCCCAGGCACTCTGAGGTTTTATTATTTGTCGTAAGCTTTTATGGGAAATATTGCTTTTACTGGGGGAGACTGATGGGGTTTCTGAGGCATAATTTGTTTCAAGCATTTGTCAGTCTGTCATGGAGCATTCTGGTTTGAACCTGTTTTCTTCAAGTCGCTACCGGATCTGGATGCTGTCTTTAATCTAATCCCCCCTACAAAACCACTCACAGAATCCAAAAATACACCAGAACAGTGGCAAGAGTGACATCCTTGTGTGTTTATTTTTAAAGGATGAACAGTAGCATGCATCGACCCTCTTTCTCCATCTCCAAGATAAAGTGTTTATTTATGTAGCTTTCAAAAGATTTATAACCATCAATGGATATATGTGCCCCATGTAGGTTCAACACAAAACTCATTATGGCAATGTTCTAGGTTATTTTAGCAAGATTAGACTTGCAGGACAAAAAACATCTAGTTCTTGAAATGTCTCTTTCAAAATGGCATCTTTTTCCAGCTAAAGTTGATGTCTCTCTCTCCCTCTCTCTCTTGCTGTGTGTATTCCCAGATGGAAATGATACCAGACCCAGATCCTGATGATGAGGGGACAAAAATAAGTGTAAGTTGAAGAACATGTCCTGGCTTATATAACCCACATTGTAACCCGGCGTTTGCGCTATGCGTCATCCAGAGCCAAGAGTCGAGCCAAGGTATTCTGATTAATTCCTCCTCTGTGGATGAAGGTGTTAATCAATGGAAAATAGCGGTTGAGTGCAAATATAGGGTGCGGGTGGGTGGGGGGCCCTTTCACTTCATCAGCAAAGTTGAATCAAGAGTGAGGAGTGAGGAGAATTATTTGTCAGTTTTGAAATGCAGTACCACATTACTAAAAACTAAGCCCCTGATTTGGAGGGCAAACATTCATATGAAACATGGCAGCGTAATATCAGTGCTGTCCAGTGAAAACCTTGTATCTCAATTCTGGTGATTTTCATGTTTTAGCTTTATTTGAGTATTTTGTTCCTCTGTGAGTTCACAGAAAGTTCTACAACCCCTTTAGAAAACTAATTTTATAAACTGAAAATTGTATAGTCATCAAGCTGAAAACAAGACTGTTCTCTTGGTTTCTGAAAAGTTGACATTTTGGAGATACATGGTTTTCACTGGACAGCAGCGATATGTTTGAGGCAGAAATAACTGATGTTCCCACATTTACACTTCTTGGGTCATGATGGTACAAGGTCGGGAACCACCTTTGAAAGCCTAACCTGTAGCTCAAATATTGCTAATTTGTTTATTTGCATAGCAGTTAAGTGACGGCTCAGATTCATCCATCACAAATACAACTGGAGTGTTAGATGAAACACAAACCAACCAAAACATATTTATGCTGGCATCCATATGTCACAGTCATCTGTGATAATCACCGTCAGCCTCATGAATAAGTTAATTTGCAGCCGTTTTGCTTGTGCTTTTGTTACCCTCCAAGCGTTGTTCATCACACTGTAGCAGCATTAGAATAATAGAACAGGGCGGTGTCAAAACATTTCATAAATCTTCATTGTATTTTTACCGTACCATCTAATATTATGACACTGCTGTCTCTTAAAATCCCTCTAACAGACGGTAAAGGTCCAGGGCAACGACATCTCCCACAAGCTGCAGATCTCCAGAGTCAGCAAGAGTGATGAGGGTCTGTACGAGTGCCGGGTGACACGAGCTAACTATGGAGAGATCGTGGAGTACAAAGCCCAGGCCTGGCTGAAGGTCAACACCACCGCCAGGCCACGCCGACCATCGCCGCCTGCCAAGAAGAGCTCCCCACTCCACCTGACTGACAAGAAGCCACGGAAGTCCAGCTCACCTCTGGGCCAGGACAGCATGAGTTCAGACCAGAGGGTGGGATCCACCTCCAGCTCTCACACATCCTCCAAGACAGCTAAACACAACCCCGGCTCAGGTAACACACTGCTGGTTGGCTACATGGTTGTGGGCACAATGAAAGACATTAAAATGTGTACCAAATTTAAAGTTGCAATAAGTTATCTATGATCTTTACCAACCTATCATCCTGTAACAAGATCAATGGAACTTATTTCTCTCACAAATCGTATTTCCTCAAATAAAAGCCAGCATTCAATTAAAACCCAGGTCTCCAATAGGCGCCCCAAAAGCGCTTCCCATCTATCCAGGTCCAATTTTTTTTTTTTGGGCTGTTCAGTGCAATAAACAGAAGCAGATCAGAAAACAAGGAGGCTTCATACTGAAATATGAGCAAATATACTTAGCAAACAGAGGGAATTAGAAATAAAGGCCTCTCTCTAATAAAAGCCTGCCTCCAATAACTATTGCATAGCTCCCCCACAGTTTTGACAGTGAAGCTCAATCTATTTTCAATACCCAGTCCACAATCACACTCAGCAGAGTGCAAAGAATGATTTCTATTACGCTTTTGTCCTTTATCAAATGAGTCAAGCACAGTAAGGCCAAAATCGTTACAACGATATCTGTAGTATAATACTAACTTAGAGCGATAATGTACCTTGGCCAGTACAAACATGATCAAGCTAATATTATGGTAGAAGATAACAGACCGTGCCTGCTGAGCATACTTACAGTGGGTTATTCTTACAAATGCAAATAATTTATAGCTATCAAAGATTTTTGTATTTTTGTCATTTTTGTATTTTTGGTAATTTTTGTAATTTGGGATTTTTGTGTTATGTTTAGAGTCTTACAAGCAATTAGAAGTTTGATGCTCTCCAAAAAATTAAACATAGTATTGGAAAACTTTTTGTATGTTACTAACCTGATTTACATGAGTGTTTGCTGCCCATATAAGCAGTGATGTCTTTTTGAACACAAGATGATGCAAGTTAATTTGATTAGGAATCAATATCAACTAGTTTTCTGTACTGCAAAGTCAGCAGCCTGCTAGGTGAAACAGCACTCTATTAGTCAGAAATAATATGCTTTCCCAGGGTAATCAGAACTGAGTATTTAACTAAGCCATATAATAATTTCTGATAGGCCTATTGTGTCATAGAATTATGCAACTATAATTACTTGCCGATGACAATTACTTGCCATATAGAGGGCTTTCAAGTGATGTAACCTGTACTATTTCAGTTTCAACAAGCGTAATATTGTACTATAGAAAATGCAGCCCCTGAAACTCCATTTTATAACAGTTGTTGACTTTTAAGAACTCGGTGGATGGTGAAGATAGTACTAAAAAATAATAGGCCGGTAAATAAGAAAGTCTGTGTTTTTAAATGGGTTTACCATCCCCTTTTTCAATGGAATTTCTTTGCTAAATTGCATTGCTGTCTAGTTCGCTAGCCATCAAAGTCATAACTGTTTGTTCAGGTCAACTGGTCTAACTCTTCTCAAACAACAGCTCTGAGGTCCAGATTTACTAAGATTGCATTAGGAGGGTATGTTGTGCATGGTTTCTGTTGCTTGAGTCAAGCACGCAGTTTTTGTCTTATTCAATAAGATATTTATTCCCAATCAAGCTGTGGCACAAACATGCCCTTGAAATGAACACTGTGCAAACAAATAGCTCCCTTCAAAACCAATTGCAAGTGCAAATTGCTAAGTGCTTCTGCTGTAAGACTCATCCACCAAGACTGCATCCTTGCACCCTAAAGCCCCTTTATACAGTATTTGGAGTGTTCTCTGATCTAATCTGAGACCCTAGGACGGACCACTCTTTGTTGCTTGCAGCTGTTCTGAATGGGTAAAGTCTTTGCAAAAAGTCTTTATGCTGCATTTCAAAGGGCATCTTATATGCTATAATAATCTGGGAGAGTTGATGTTTCAGAGCATGAATTGCGGTTGTGAGTTGCAAGTGTGCGGCCATGAATTGCTGTCGCATTTTTACAAACTAACAATGAGGGCAAAATAACATCACTTATACTTACTTATAATTTACATATGCAATATGTCAGGCACCAGTGCTGAATGCTTTCCATTCATTACACACAGCCAGTGAATGGCTGGGTTTGCTGATTTGGTCATTTTGGTGATATAGCAAGCTCTTCCCTGCACAAACTTGTAGTGAATCTGAACCAGACTGTTTTGGAGTTCAGACTGGTAATAAAAACAAGACAGTTTACTGTGTCACAGTAAGCTACATTTGGAAACAAATCCACCTTATAGTTCACAGGACTTGTTATATATGGTGCTGAAGATGCCAAGTTTGTGCTACAAGCTGATTTTAGGATTGTAGAGTGTACTTGTCTTTGTTCACTGCTTTTAGTACATGGTGTGTTGTTGGTTCTATTAGGGTTAGGCTTCTATTAGGTTGTTGTTTTTTAGTTTTTATGTTGGCTAGGCCTTATGTTGTGTGCTACAGCATCCCAACAACAGCATCAAATCAAATTCCTTGTGTGTATTCAGATTCTGATTCTTTTACTTAAAACATTAATGAATGGATCTGCAGCCATACTATAACTATGCAAAGCTTTATCAGGCATATTTCTTTTTCTAGCCTGCTTGTTTTATAGATGGGCATTTGCTGGCTCACAGCTTATTCACTGACTGATCTTCCATTGATGGAGTGACTTGACCAGCAGGCAATATATGCCGGCTTTTTTTTTGCGAAACTGCATCACCTCTATGTACCTATTTCCTATCATTATCTTATTTCAATCAGTCATTAATAACACAGGCACACCACAAACACGACTGGCTAATAGTCAAAGTATTACAGCTAGCTGAGTGCTTGAGAATCTTCTTTTACATGCCGACGTACTGTTTAACATACAGCGTAGTGTAAACCCTGCCAAAGCCCCAGTACCAGATCAAGGGAGTGCTCCAGCAAGCTGTCAGATTTTCCACTGCTCCCTTCATGAACACACAGTGGAAAAACTCAGAAATATGGCTTATCCCAAAAAAGCCCAACCCCAAGGAGCTGAATGACTCCTGGCCTGTGACCCTCATATCAACCATGGTAAAGTGTATGGAATGTCTAATGCTTCCCTGCCTCATAACACAGGTGGGCCTTTTCTTCATGTGCTGCACTTTCCATACAGACAGAACTGCTCTGTAGAAGACGCAGTGACGTCTATGCCCCGCACCACCTACTCCCATGTGGAGAAGCCATTCCTTAGTATACCATTCCTAGACATCGCCAGAGCCTTTAAAGGCCCCCGCCAATGATTTCATGACCTCAGTCATTTTCAAAACTCTTCCTGAAACAGGTAATCTCAGGAAGTGATGTATGATTATCTCCCCAATCATAGTGAGTCTCACATGTGTAGCAGGTTCATCAGGGCCTGGATTGATTGTGTTGGCTGTATATAATTAGTTGTTTCACCCATTTTACCAGGTAAAACAATGATTTGCTTGCAAGGCCTGTTTGAAATCACTGGAAAGGATGGGATTACATCTGTTGCACAGGCAAGACTCATTTTGATTTAGATTGAGAGAGGTGGATATAATCATACATCACTGAACTGTTTAAGGATGAATTTTGAAAAGGACTGCAGTCATGAAAACACTGGAGGGGGGCTTAAACTCCATGCAGTCTCACATCCCAGTGCGTCCTCCCCCCAAAAATAACCCCATAGGTAGTTTGTTCCTACCCTCGAAAACAACCTACAAGATCACTTTCTAAAGAAGTGACCTAGTAATAAGAGCAACAAAATCTCTTTGATGAGGAGGCTGGAGTGGTTGGGTGGGTTGACAAAACACCAGACTTACACATGGGAGACCTGTGTTTGAGTCCCCAGTGAAGTGATATTGATATTCATTTCTGTGTTAAGGTTTAGCTTAACTGTTCGTTAAACACACAGAAATTAACTTCAGTCAGGAATCAAACTCCCTACATGGACTTGGTTTCTCTTTGTACTACTTTGCTTACAGCCAGTAGGGGCGCTAATTGAGGAAACACTCCTGTGGGGTCATAGTATTTGGTAGGAACAGATGACCTTTGGGATCGTTTTTTGGGGATGACACTCTGTCCTCAACAGGGGGGCAATATGTCAGAGTGAATGACTCTGCCTCATCTGTCCTGATTACAAGCACAGGCACCCCAGAGCGGACAGTCGTCTCCCAAGTGCCAGTTCTCTGTTTACTCCAGTGACCCGAGGGACTTGTACAGTGAGTGTATGACAGTCAGATTTGCTGACGACACTGCACTAGTTAATATATCCAACAGTGCTGCCCACTTTGAGATAAAGTGGGTACACCAGTGGGGTGAGAAGCACTTCCTGCTGCTGAACGTGAAGAAGACCAAGGAGCTCCTGATTGATTTCAGGAGGAAACCCTCAGTGTACCACAGCTGAGCCTGAACAGAGAACTAGTGGAGAGGGTCAGCAGCTTCAAGTACCTAGGACCATCCTCGACAGCAGTTTCAGTGACAGCAGGGACTACATCTACAGAAAATGTCAGCAGAGGACCTACCTGCTTCGGAGGCTAAGGCACAATCCTCAGGAACTTTAACACCTGTCATATTGAAAACTTACTGACCTCCTTCTTGGCACGGTACAGGGACCTGTCAGAGAGAAATAAGAGCAACCTGAGGAAGCTAATCTCTCTTGGGTCTAAGCTTTGCAGGCAGCGGTGCCCAGGCTTGCAAAACCTATATGACACAAAGGGCAAAGAGGAAAGCACAGAAAGTGAGGGATCCACTGCGCATCCTCCATAACCTCTTCCAAGTCCTGCCCTCTGGCTGGACATATGTCCTCCCCAAATGATCACCAATCAGGGTAGAAGTGACTGCATTCCAGCAGCAATACAACTGCTAAACCAGCCCAAAGCCAGGTCATAAGGCCCTTCACCCCCCAGTTCAGGAATCTCAATAGTTTCTTGAACTGGGGAGGTTCCTGACAGGAGGGTTTAGGAACCCTCCTGCCTAAGGCCCCTTAACTCTGCATATGGACTGATGATCTGAAGAACACTACAGGACTTTTTGTTTTTACATTGTCTTTTACTGATGTGTTGTCTTTGTATTGTGTTGCTCTGTGGTGCTCCTGCTATGTGGTTGGAACATGCATGTTTTTAAGCTGGTCTGTGCAAAGCAAAATTCCACCTGTGGACAACAGAGCTTCTATTCGGACATGTCCAGACACAGTCAAAATAAATAGCGAGGAAAGTAGCACTACCAGCAGCACAGGTCAGTCAACACAATCCATCCACATTTCATTTGACCTTCTGACTATTGTTTTCGTAACTCAAATTAAAAATGATTGCTAGAACAATTGCAGATTACAGAAAAAATAGCCACAGTGGTATATTACCTCCATCTAGGAATGTCATTTGATATTAGGACACAACCATTTTCTTGTGCCAGCAAAGCCTCTCCCTGCAGCAAAAGAGCAGGTTAGGATAGTCCAGCATTTCTGCAATAAAGCAAAGCAAAGGCTACAATGATCTTGGGGACATTGGTTTCCCTTCAGAATAGTAATTTACAACCATCAGTGATTTTGAAGATATTATTGAAGCAACCATTCGTCTTCCCATTCTGAGTAAATGAATTTGTTCCAGACTATTTAAGTGTGCAGCTCTTTGTTTTAAAAATTCTTTGTTTGTACAATAAAGTAATTGATAATTCCACAACTGTAAAACATACTGATCATTAAGGCACTAAACCCTAAAAGATAAACTGTAATTTAAGTTATAGTTTAAACACAATTATTGATTTTGTTACTCTCAGCAAATGAAGCAGCCAGTGATAAATTACTGTTCCTATAATTTGGATTAGTTTTATTTGTTTTAAAGAGGACTGACATCAATTTGTACATTGTAGACTTGCCTTACTTTGATAATAACCTTATTAACTTATTCTTATGGTCATTGCTTCCATATTATCATATTTCACTTTTGAATAGTCCAGATTTTCACCTTATCTGCTTCGCCTCAGCACAGTTGTTCACCTCAAGCTGGTAGAGAAAATAGGTCTTGTGTCTAAAGAGGCTGGGAAGTCCTGCTGTTTGCCCTTGTCTAAGTCAACCTAATTTCTAGCAGTAATGGTCTTCAGGTGTAAAATACATTTTCACACACGCGTAGTGAATAGTGGACATTGTACTAATTTTAAATGTAGGTTAAAAGAGGAGAAAGTCCAAATCTCATTCACTCTATATAGTTTCTTTGCATTTTGTCTTATTTCTCTGACTACTGAACATGCTATAATTGTGCTGCTCCTTCTCATCTACACCTGCCAATCATTTTGCTGCTGGTCAAATAGTTCAAACACAAAGTCAGCCGTGCTCGGAGCTGAGATAGCCCTATGCACCCTGAAGCAAAACACAGAAAGATATTACTTGCCGCTGAATAGAGGTAAAAAGTTGAATAATCCCCAGGGCTGCAGAGTGGGAGATTATGAGGCAGCCAAATTATGCTGACAACTGTGTTGCAGTGAGTCCTCTGTGTGGTGTGTCTGACACTGATAAATGCCTCTCCGTGGCTGCTCAGGCAGCCTTAGCTACCTTCTCTGAACAGCAAAGAGGTGTTACTACTGAGGGCGACAGAGTTCTATTACCGCAGTGTTCAGGTCTGAGGCAGATGAGCAACAATAGGTAAATGGGCTGTGTTGAAATTAAACCTGGGAGAGTGCAGATATTTTCCTTTTCCGCATTGCTGCATCTGTAAACAATGAGGCACTTGCCAGATGGGGGAAATATCACTGTGGCTGGTGGAAAGGCTGTGGCTGCAGAGAGGTTTGTTCACAGCTACTCCCCACCAGTGTGTCAGCTGTTGTTAGATCACGGCGCGACCTCCATCGTTTCTGGCAGCGTTGTTTTCTCACAGCGCCGAGGTGACCGTCGCCGAATGCAAAAATAAATAAATAAACAAATAAATAAAGAAAAAAAAAAAAACTGCCTCGGATGAATATGTCTAAGGAAAGAGCACCACTGAGTCACCAGTCCAGTAGGTGGTCAGGAACAACAGGACTGTTGTTCCTGTTGGGTGATGTGCACTCACATCACCCAACAGTTGCACGCAATGCCACTGTCATTTCATGTAAATTAACAAAATGAATGTCAACATGAATCACTCTGTTTCTGTCAAATCCTGTTGGGATGGAAAATGCTACGCTTATGTGCACGCAATTATGCGTCTATTGCTAATAGTCTGATTAGGAAAATACTGTGATTAAGTTAGATGACTCTATAAAGTGACACCCCCCCACCCCCTAATAATCCAGTTACATGTGACATGTAGTTCTTCCAAGTATTCAGATAATCGGAAAAACCTGAAAGAATGTGTGGCATAAACAACTATGCATGAACCACTAGATCACACTTAGAGAAATGTGATTGTGTTTCAATCCCCTACTGGTGCCTATTAATGCAAGTGTTGACAGGTTGATGTTTACATGCCTTACTTGCATGGATGTCTTAATTGCATTACAGTTGCATTTTATTACATGCTTGTAAACGCGGTCAATGTCTGTGGGTGTAAAGCGGCACAAAGTCTAGTTCTGAGCACCAGCGTTAGCCCGCTGCAGCCCCAGAGTGTATGTGGCCAAATGCCCTGGCACTCATGCCATGGAAAAGGAGGCTGCGGCAGTGGATAAGCAGCCGTTGTGTCCTGCAGGCTTAACAAGGCGCTGGTGAACTACACAGGGACAGGCTAATATGAGGGCAGGCAGTGCAACAGGGGTCAACCTAGCTGTTGCCATGGGATAGCGCCAATTTGTGATTGTCTTACCAAGGATAGGACGGATACATAACCAGTGTCTGAAATTCACTTTTCACCTTCATTTTTGCTCTCAGTGGCTGGCACGTGCAGTGTGGCACCACATGAGCATTACAATATGTTTCTACTAATGTTGGGCAGGAAGTTTAGACACTGCTATATAATAATAGGGAACCAATCAGGAGTGTGTTTGATACAGATATAGATACAGTCATCCTGGGAAAGATTGCCAATCAACGTCTGACCAATCATTGTCTCAAGGTTAAAGTTTAGCTTTTTGTTGAAATAGTCTCTCTTTTTTTTTTCCTGGTTTGTTATGTTTTTTTTTTTTGTTTGTTTTTGGTTAATCGATAACCTGTTTGTGACTCAGATTTATTTATTTCAGATTTATTTATTTGTTTCAGGCTTAAGTTACTTTTCTTGAAAGACACAAAAGTCTGACTGCTACTAGTTTTTTTATGTCGGGTTGAAGTTACTTTTTTTTTTTAGGGAAATATCTGTTGTTGAAATAGTTTTTTTTATTGTTGTTGTTAATTGATTGCCTATTTGTGACTTTATTTATTTCAGATTTATTTATTTGTCAGGTTGAAGTTACTTTTATTTGACTCATACTACTGTACTTGTGCGTACTTATACTTTGTTCTTACTAACAAAATTACGCTTAGGGCCCCAAGTTGGCCCTTGTTTGAAAGAGTGCAGGGTTAAAGTGACGGACTCAAGACAGGATATAACCAAGGAATTCATATGTTACTGTCTCAAAGTAAGGGGCCTGTTGTTATTGATCCATCCACCAAAGACAAATTTTACCAGCATTTGTCACTTGTCCGGTGTTAATTTCAGGTGCATAATGCATCTGACTGTGTTCTCACATTTTTACCTCACCCACAGTTAAACAGCAAGGCAAAGACATCCAGCAGTCAGCCAGCCAAACATCCAGTCACTGGTCAGGCAGCCGTCCAGAGATCGAGTGAGTGAATCAGTCAACAAGCAATCCGGATAGTGATCATAGTAACAGAACCGCCAAGCAAGTTAGCAAGCTAGTTACTCAAAGGGACAGCCAGCTAGCCGGTCAGCCAGCCATCTCTTTGCAATGCCAGGGATCAGCAGGAATAGATGGAGTTGGCATTGAGCCAGTATCAGGTCCCTGTGGAGCAGCCTGGGTGATTCACCTCCCTGCCTCACTGAGCCTGGCCACGTGTCTGGCCTGGAATCGATACTGATACTCGCCATTTCGTTGAGCCAAAAGATTCTGGCAAAACGTAGGGAGTTGTGTTATGTTAACAAACAAGCTGTCATGGGTCAGGTCACTGTGAAGTATCGAGGTTTGAGGTGCGCTAAGTGATTTCTAATGGTGTGAGTACTAGTGACAGTGGTAATTTTGTGTGTGTGTGTGTGTGTGTGTGTAGGGGGGTGGGGGGTGAAATCAAACATATGGCAAGTTACTAGTACATGGCAAGTACTGATCACCACCTAGCTCTGGTCCAGGGTGTTAGCTGCAGTGGCTAACTTGTTAGCCTAGCCCCTAGTAATGCTCTAGTAATGTTAAATGCTATTCTTGAACTTGTCCCTGTTTGTATTTGGTGACTTGCTTTAATATACTTTTGTTACCCACTCTTTATTTTTCAAAGCACAGATGAACAAAAGTTGTATTGTTATCACTTACAGAGTCAACTTTGCTCACTGAGGTGTGCATCAATAGCGTGTGAACTGAACAGTGTCTTTACTTTGGTGAAAATGTGTTAAGTCACTAAAGTACAGATAGTGACAAGTTTAAGAATGGTGTTTTACATTGTCTCATATAGGGTATTAGTGAAGCTCATCAGAGGCTAGTCACTGCAGCTAATGCCCTGAACCAGAGCTAATCACCACACTGCAAAACATTCAAATAACTGATGCAATATAACACAACCAATTAAATACAGAACAATTTCAGACATTGTGACATAAGTGAGTTGACTTGTGAGGTTGGATTGTTATGAAACAAGATCTAAGTTCATATATCAGGAATACTCAAACCTTTTGGGCAAAATACCCTTTTTCTGACAAGATGTTCGATACCATTTTCACCTCTGTACGCTCACTGATACGGTTCCTCTGGGTAGCATTTCGTGTAGCTGTCTAATTTACACAATGTATTGTGTATTTTGAAATACATGACTTGGGTTTTTTTTTTTAGTTATTATGGCTATTGTTTAAAAAAAAAAAATCCAAGATGTGTTTTTCAAATACACATTACATTGTGTAAATAAGAGCTTTGGAGCTGTAAGGTTTACTTTTTCACTTTGACAGAGATATGCTAATGACTCCTGTAGACTTCAAGTCTTTATGCTAAGCTAACACGAAATGTTACCCTTAGAACCTCCACCATGGTGCATGGTATCCAGCAAGGCATTATGGGCCCTCTTTTTGTGATAGCACAGATGAACACCTCACACTGGTGAAGCTGTAATTCCATCGGGTGCCAGCATACTTTTTTTCAAACCTGCAGCCATTTGGTAATCATTGTTTGCCATGACATTGCTTGCAACTAAATGGGTTGGGAATTCACTAGAGGGGAATGTTGATACAAATCAGTGTTGATACACATCTTACTGGTACCTGTCATCCACAGCTGTTTGTAGGATGTATGAGGACATTCCCTTTTGGTTGATTAAATCCCTACAGCCATCTGAAGGCAGCAGCACTGGTCTGTGTGCTCCTGTGGCTGCAGCCTCTGGCTTCTAATTTGAGAGATGTGCTGCACATTTTCAAAGCACTGCACAGTTACACACACTCATCTTATACGGTTACCTCGATGAAATATTGCACAACCAGGACCAGGCTCTTGCAAAAATTAGGACAAGAATTTCTGTGCTTTTGTGCACACCAAGCTGATGGGCTTTAACTTGAAAGCAAGAGCGCTGATGGAGACATCCTGGGAGCGCATTGGACACAGGAGATCACACAGCTTCATTTTAAAGTTCTCTCTCCACTCTATGTCGCTGAACTCCCTCAGGACCAGCAGTCCTCACTCTGTATCCTCATCCGCCATCACCAGGTCACAACGACCGCATGTGTCGTGTCCTTTCTAACAGGTTTTCCAAAAGTAGCACCTGAAGCACTGCATTTTTTAATTGCTATAAGGCCAGTGATGAACTGTGATGGACAGCATGATGTAATAGAGCAGAATCATGCCTCTAAGGTTGGGCGTTCTCCAAACGTCAAGGTAGTAAATGACACCGCTGCTATATTTATTTACCCCAGTATACCTGGCACATTGTTTAACAGTGACAGAGTAGGCAACATGTGCTGAAGAGTGCAAAGTCCGCGGTGAATCCAAAAGTTGGGTTTACTGCCCTGCTGTGTTGGTGTTGATTATAAAGGTTTGGACAGAAAGCTGTAGCCCACTTATTACCCACAGGCCAGAGTGACCAGAGAACTTTACCCACCCAGAAATCAGGAGAGGCAGACATACAAACAGAGACTCCTTGTGCTTTAGTTAGATAATATACTGCCTGTTCAAAACGTGCCTGTTCAGAACGGGGTCATTGTTTGCCTTCGGTCTTGCAGCTTTGTGGAGCTGCGGTCAAGTGAGGCGTCATTTGCGAAACCCCGGTGTTGATGCGCGTCTTTTCGCGCTGTTACCGTGGCGGCGCGGGAACAAAGGAGTGCTGAAATGTGACTTCAAGCACCGGTACTGTAACGGGACAGATGCGGATAGAGCTTGATCAGGTTCTTGCAGTTTTCTATGGAACCACTGATCCAAATATCTTCAGACTCGACACTACAATGTCTCGGGGCCTTAGCAATACACCTGATCAGACGAACGGCTGTTGAGATAATTGAAGGACTTGATACATACATACATACAGACAGAGATTCCTGGATTTATAGTAAGATTGTTATGGGGAATTGTCACTTTATACAATCATGTAAACAACTTAAACAAGCTATTGCTTCACATGCAGTATTGGCAGTAGTGGCATTAATGTGCATACCTGTATTTAAATGTAGTCTCCTTTTGCCAATAACATGTCTGGTCTCAAAATGACTAAAAAATGTGTTGGTTAGTGAGTGTGCATGGTGAACATGCACAATTGCCTACATTTGCATTTTGATTCATGAAAATAGAGCACTCTGTTTTCATGGTCTGTTTGTGGAACCTCTATAAGTGGATGATCTGATCTTGAAGCACCTTGCTGCACAAATGTTATTGAAATTAGTGTAACTCCTTATTGCTTTAAGATGCAGAGTATATATTAATACTTCCCATGTGATATGTGAAGATAAGAAATATTTACATAGAAATATTTGCCAATTAATTCACTGATATGATTCTTTAAATTGTGTAAGCATACAGTAACTGGTTATGGCGAGACATAAAGCAGATCAAGTGTCTCTTGATACAACATGCCTTTTTTTTTTTTTTTCTCTTGAAGC
>OMKZ01008745.1:2388-16188 GCA_900302535.1 Neoniphon sammara | reverse complement strand
AGGGAGTCCTAGTCAAGATGGCCCCAAAAAATAAGAAATAAATGTTTCATATACAACAATTCCACATAAACCAATACATGAAAACTGCACAATTAATTTTGGATTTCAAAAGTTACAAATATTTATAATAAGTATCTTAGGCTAGTATCCTATCAAATATATCCTATATCATTATTAACAGTTCCTAAAAAAGAGAGAGAACTAAATCTGAAGACAACAACAAGGTCCTGTGTGAGAATGACTAGCTCTTAGACCTCTGTGACATTAAATCCATTACAGGCCGGTGAGAGTAACACGCCCGTAAGCCCCAAATCTCTTTAATACGACACCCATTAGGAAAGTGCTGAGCTCTCTAATAGCTGCTAAGATGGTCCACCACTCAGCAACTCCCCTGTCTTTGCTGTACACTCAAATAAATTACAGAAAATTTACCACCTACTGTATATGAAAAATAAATTTCAAGTTTTGTATTGCTGTATTTTCTCTCTCTTTGACCCAGCATTATGTCAAGCATCTTTGAGTACTTTGAAAAGCACTCTATAAATAAAATGTATTGTTATTATTATTATCATTATTATCATCATCACCATCATCATCATCATCATCATCATCATCATCATCATTATTATTATTTTTATTATTTTTATTATTATTATTATTACTATGGTTTTCTCAGAGTGGAGTTCGGGAACCACCAGAGTTCTGTATGGGCTTCCAGGGGGTCCTCAGCAAAATGAGGAAAAATTTAATTTCACTACACTTTAATTCACTAGAAACTGTTAGAATGATTATTTTAATATTACATTTTAATCTCACCACTTTGAATCTATTTGTGAGCGTTTAAGTATGACATCTAAACAATTTAATACTTAAATATCAAAAAGTCTTTTTATATCAGGGTCCCTAGTTTGAAATCACTTCAAATGGGGGTCAAGGGCTGGATTAAAATGAATTTGGGTGTCCAGAATATGAAAAAGTTTTGAAAGCCTCTAGCTAATGCATTTCAACAGATTTTTAAAAATAATTATACAAGAATTTTATTGCAAATCTTTTCTTTTTTCTGGAATCAGTGCAAGAATTCCCTCATACGACAAAATTATTATCATATTTTAAAAATAATAATAATAACTGATTCAAGAAGTGTACAGATCACAAGAGGAATTTCACTGACTGCTTTAGATTCAGTGAGTGATTTGGGTCCAGAATACATATAGATACGCATGTGACCAAGTGTCTTGGTGTATAGCAAATATCTACAAGATGCAAAAATTAAATGGCCACTTATTTCCTAGACATTTTTGCAAATGCTATTGTTTGTTTAAAGATTAAGCAAGTTTAGACATAGAATAAAGGTTGCCGTTTGAGTTAAGGCTAGGCATTCAGTGATTTATATTTAGATTTATAGTTTAAGTTCATTCATTCACTTTCTTTATCCACTTATTCTTGTTGTTGTTTTCATGGTGTTATTTATTTGTTGTGTACAGTGAATGCAATGTCTGAATTATTTGTTATCTGTATAAATTGATTTGGTGGCAAATGAGTTTCCCCATTGGAGATTAACAAAGCTTGTTCAGGAAAGAGTGTATACTGGGAGTCTATCGCAGTATACTCTGGGTAGAAGGCAGGGAAACATCTTCAACAGGTCGCCAGTTCACCACACAGCCAAGACATATAGTGAGAAGGTCACGCTCATATTCATATACTGTCCATAGGTCAGTATTCTCATACTGACCTATGACTTGCATGTCGGTGGATTGTGGGATGAAAAACACACAGACACAAGGAGAACAAACAAACTTCACACAGAAAGGGCCAGGCTGGGAATTCTTGGCACTAAGCACTAACAGTGCTACCCTCTGATTTTACATTGATAAAATGTAATGCCAAGCATTTTAATGTAAACTCAAATGTTTAACGTCCCCCACATTCCACAGTATATTGAAATTCTTTTTCAATTTCAGTACATGCGAAAACAAATTATTTCTTTCAGATGGGGCACAGTACAAGGTTTATGTGGTTGTAATCATGCTTTAGGCTAAGCAGCCATCAGCTACATGATAGATATGAGCAGGTGTAACCTTAATATCTTGATGAGTGGTCAGTTATGTTTGCAGTGATGGCTGGATTAGATATTAACTGTGGCCTAAATCACTTTGTGCTGATGGATTTGGAAAGTGATAATCCAAGGTGTTCCTTTAAAAGCCAGAGCGTAGCCACCTGGGTCCATTTGTAGCAAGGTCTGTCTCCATCACTCTTCTGTACAGCCAGAAGAAATACCACCGAAGAGCTGATCGCAACCACAAACCGCAACCATGAACGGCACAGAGGGACCTTATTTCTATGTCCCGATGGTGAACACCACTGGCGTGGTCCGGAGTCCTTATGAATATCCTCAGTACTACCTTGTCAACCCAGCGGCTTTTGCTGTCCTGGGTGCCTACATGTTCTTCCTCATCATTTTCGGCTTCCCTATCAACTTCCTGACCCTGTATGTCACCCTTGAACACAAGAAGCTGCGGACCCCTCTAAACTACATCCTGCTGAACCTGGCGGTGGCTGACCTCTTCATGGTGATCGGAGGATTCACGACCACGATGTACAGCTCTATGCATGGCTACTTTGTCCTAGGGCGTCTTGGCTGCAACCTGGAAGGATTCTCTGCTACCCTCGGTGGTATGATCAGTCTCTGGTCCCTGGCTGTTCTGGCTATTGAAAGGTGGGTGGTCGTCTGCAAGCCCATCAGCAACTTCCGCTTTGGAGAGAACCATGCTATCATGGGTGTGTCCCTGACCTGGACCATGGCTCTGGCTTGCACTGTGCCCCCTCTTGTCGGCTGGTCTCGTTACATCCCTGAAGGCATGCAGTGCTCATGTGGAATCGACTACTACACACGTGCAGAGGGTTTCAACAATGAGTCTTTCGTCCTCTACATGTTCTTCTGCCACTTCATGGTTCCACTGATTATTATCTTCTTCTGCTACGGCCGTCTGCTCTGTGCCGTCAAGGAGGCTGCTGCTGCCCAGCAGGAGTCTGAGACCACCCAGAGAGCTGAGAGGGAAGTCACCCGTATGGTCATTCTCATGGTCATCGGCTACCTGGTATGTTGGTTGCCCTATGCTAGTGTGGCCTGGTTCATCTTCACACACCAGGGCAGTGAATTCGGACCACTGTTCATGACCATTCCGGCCTTCTTTGCCAAGAGCTCCTCCATCTACAACCCAGTGATCTACATCTGCATGAACAAGCAGTTCCGTAACTGCATGATCACCACCCTGTTCTGCGGAAAGAATCCCTTCGAGGGAGAGGAGGAAGGAGCATCCTCTACCAAGACCGAGGCCTCCTCTGCATCCTCTGTGTCTCCGGCATAAATGGGCCCTGAGCAAGAGGCTCCATGATCCACTATCCAAGAAGAAGACTTCTACTCCCCCCGGGAAACGACTGAAGGCTAATGTCTACAGAAATAACTTTCTTTTTGTATTTTTACAAACCAGTTGATTCAACCTAAAGACAGTTGCAGGAAAGGTCAGCCCATTACAAAGTTGTTTCTGTATGTACAGAATATCCAACGTAACAATCTCTGATATTTTTTTTCCTGAGTTGAATGGAAAAAAATGTTAATCTTTTACAGTTGGATCTTATATGTTACTGGCTTATTTTTGAATGTAGAGGCATGTAATCGAGGCAATGTAAAATAAATCGCACTTTGCAAATCAATCCATGTTTATGTTTTACTTACAGTTGGGGTGGAACAGTGCAAATGATTGTAGTATATTTAATCAAATCAATAAATGTGAATGACCTGCTCAGAATGCATTCATGTCTTGAGTCAGTTGCTGCTGTAGAACTATACTACTAATAACTATTTTAAGTACTTTCTATAAGCAAGACCTGATAGTACAGATGAAATTTCCGGTAGTGCTTGGTTTCCTTTTGTAGTCTCATTTGTAGTGAAACTGCAATCTCAAATCAAGGTCACCTTGGATTTAGAACTTGGTCCAGCTAAGGGATTATGACATGAATAATCATGTAGGAACACACACATGACACAGCACCCACTTATCTGATGACGCATATTAATCATATTAATTAAAGGTTAACATGGCCAAAGACTTATTAGATAACATGTCAATATTGTCCTATATAATATAAGCCTCCTTGATGTAAGGGTTAGTGAATGGAAAAAGTTACGCCATACTTAAAATATCAGGTACACACACACACATACGCATACAGACACATGCACAGACCTTAAAGGTGCACTATGCAAAGTTGCCGAGGGTTGATTCAAGTGAGGGTGGTTTAGACTTTAGACGGTTTAAAATAAGAAGTAATTTACATGTAAATCAGGCCTACAATGAGAACCATGTGGACTCAACAATCCACAACCACATTTTTGTCAGTTGAATCTAAACAGCCCTCACTTAAATCTGTCCTTGGCAATTTTGCTCAGGCAAATAAAAGATTATTGTAAAAGTCAGGTACGTAGCTGCTGCATTATTGCCCAGTCGCAATATGTCACAATTATTTCATTACAAAGATTGTCATTTTGTTCTCTTTTCAGTTAACTTATGCTAACAAAGAAGTGCATGAACGAGATGGTTTGGAGACACAATTTTTGTGTCACAATATGTTAGTTCATTTGCAGTCCATAGAGGATAGATACCAGATAATGCATGATAGAGCAGTTTGAAAACTACAGGCTTATTTTCAAGGTCTATGCAGGTTTGTAGCTTTGTTATTTGGCTGTGACGTTAGTTCTTCAAGCCTATGCTTTTTTTACATGGCAAAACACATTGAGCTGTGCCAGTGTGATAAATGACGGAAACTCAAAAGATGACAAGTTTCCTCCTCCTCAATGCTTGGCAGAGCAGAATATAGCAAAACAAACACCTCAAGATCTCTTCCACAATGACCTTCATGCGTAGCTATAGCAACCATCATACCAATGGATCCTTCTTGAAATACAGATACACTCACCAAGAAGTGAGCTCAATCAGAGAGGTAGAAGAAGACCACAATAAATCACTCACTACATTTTGAACAACGGAATAAAGATCACCACTGTGGTTTTGCATTCCTGTTCTAGAATAAAATATTCAAAGAATGTTTGCTAAGTGTGAATTCTTGTGCTCACTGACACTGTTTAGTCTGATTAGCATAATTTATGAAAGATAGTCATGATGAATTCTCAAAATAATCCTATAGACCTTTTAACTCAGGCCCCTACACCTTTAACCAATTCTATTAAATTCAGTCCAGGCATGTGCTTTTGTATCAGTTATTTATAGAACAGAAATATCAATTGAGATGGATTTTTTAACTCAATAACAGTATTTTCATTAATGACATTATATGTAGCTTTTGGTGAAATCTTTCTTTTGCTGCTTCTTTGCATTATTCTACACCATTACTCGATTTTGTACATCAACTAACTACTGTTGATATGGCAACACTGGCTATTTTTTACAGCAATTGCTGTTGTCATAGTTCCCATTTAAAAGATGAAACAGTAATCTACCGAAACACCATACACTTGTGTGTATTGTACAGTTGAAACATGACAAGCTGCTGAAAACCTGCTTCAGGTCAACTTTTTTTGCACAGTACTACCTACATACAGCATACCTACAGCATTTCATTTTTTTAATTTAATTTAATTTTTTTTTACATTATTCTACTTTTATTTATATCCTATCCTATTTTATTTTGTATTCTTATTGTGTAGTAGCACCTTGGGCCTGTGAGGAATGACATTTCGTTCAGCTGTGTACTATGTATATGGATGAATGACAAACAACTTGAACTTGAACTTGCTATTTTGCTTGATGTGGAAGCTTACAGGATCTGTCAGTGTTGTCACCATTCTCTGCTGGTTGTCAAGGCAAAGAGATAATTGACAGCAGAAATGCATAGCATGTAAAATGTCTGCTCATCTCTTAAACTAATACCTAGTATACTCTCTTTAATTAAATATAACTTGTCATAGAAGTGAACAGGGGAAGCAATACAATAAACACATCTTTATGAGTCAGTGTATGGACACTAACTTGTCCTAGCCTACAAATTTCTTCATCTAAATCTACTCTATTGTATCGGACTTCAAAGATAGTGTATACTGACACATCTGGATAATTTGATTTGAAAGGGGTGAAAAATGCCAGAAGCATCCCCTGAGACATCACTATAAAATGGCTGTGCAGAAATATGAAATCCTTTTGAATTTGTATGGAAAACTTTATTTGATAATAAAAATAGCATTCACAGACTTCTTTTGATAGCTACATATACATTGTGATCCATCTCAAGGAAAGAAGCTTTACTGGATAAGTCCACATCTACTTGTACTTAAACTAATGTTATGTATAGCTTCATGGGTCAAATAAAGCTATGAACAATGTAGTATTTATATATGCATAGTTTATAAAAAGATTGGCCCATATACATGTACTGCTTTTATCAACACAGAGACAGCATTATGTCCGGAGCACATTGCAAGAAATAATGCTTAAAGAACACAGACTGCATACAAGTGCTTTATAATACAAAGGCAGGCTAACCATCGAGAGAGAATCAAACCATCAAACAGCTTCTGACTGACCAAATACAGTCTTTCATTTTAAAATGTCTTTATATACCTGATCCAGAGTAAATGAACATATTCCCCATGAATCATCAGGTCCATTTAAGAAATATAAACACAATGTCACATTCCTCACTGCTGAGGTTTTTCATAGATTTCTCTTTTGTACAAGAAAAAGGCAACATTTTATTCCTTGACAGGTTCCTATTAGTTACATAGTAAAATTCTTTACAGGTGATGGCCAACAGGTTAACTTCTTAAATGTTTTTCTTCTTTTTTTCCTCTTCTTTTTTTTTCTTTTTTTTAAATACAGTACCATGGTGACAACAGTGATAAAACAATGCATTTGTTGTGGTTTATCCAATATCTTTTTCATTCTTTAGTGAAACATAAAACAGAGAATACACACATAACACATTATAAAGCAGCAGTTAGACTCCAGTGGCGTGACAGCATGGCTCAGGATGGCAGATTGGTTGACTTCTGTACCGGGACTCTTCACCTGTTACCAAAACAAGATGCTTCCTTAACCAACCAAATCAGCTCACTGTGTCGGGACCCAGGAGGTGGTCGGTGCACAGATGTGGGTATCAAAATGAGGACAGGGCTGACAATTACTATGGGATAAGAGTGCATGTTCCTTGTTGATTATTCTCACTCAGATCTGTCAGATGAGGTGGTATAACTACACTCTCATCTGAACATGCATCTTGGATGGAGATGATTGGTTGTTTCCGATAAAACTTGATTTAATCTTTTTTGGCATATCACTTAAATCATGTTATCTTATGGCAGCTTAAATCTGGCATTCTGGCACAGCATAGGCTCACGTAAAGGACTGATTTGACATTTCTCTGATTAGGAAGAGCAAGAAACTCAGATTCTCATTTCCCCCACAGGGAATCTACCTGGAACAGCTTTGCTTGCAGATGAAAGTGAGTTAGTTTTTTTTTTTTTCCTGCTACATCATTACACACTGAGGAACAAAGGGCCAGAGTAGTCGAGCTGCCAGTGTGTGTGTTTGTGTGTATGTGTATGTGTGTGTGTGAATGCGTTTGCTTCCCCTGCTCTGAGAGGAAAGCCAATAACACCTTTGACAGTTTTCACATTGGTTGTCTGATTTATTCTCTTAATTTTGATGCAGGATGAAAATGTGGGGGTGTTTAGGCAAAGGAGGGTGAGCTACCACACTTTTAAAAGACGACAGTTTCTGAGCAACTCAAGTAGGGGTACACCATGCTTTCCCAGGTACAGTGTGTACTTATACCTTGGTCCTTAAAGGTTTAACGAAGCTTGCTCAAGATATGTGCCAATTAAAAAATAAATACTGAGCAAATGCAAAAAAAAATATTAAAAAATCATATATTATATATATATTTATCACTCTAGTTTTACCATCAGGTCTTAAATTTAGGTTTTGCCTTAAGTCCATTGTGGCATTCACAATACTTGTGAACCATCAGTGTATTGTGCTATAGTTTGTTCAATAAAGCAATTCAGGAGTGGAAAAGACATCTAAAAACATGTTTAAAACAAGCCTAGTAGTTAGAAGAAGAAGTTACCACAATTGGAAGCATGTTTCAAACCTCTGAGGGAACAAATATTTAGAATCAGAAATGCCTACAAAAAGCAATATCACTGATTTTATATGCAGGCACATACAATACCTTTACTATAGTACAACAACCTCTGTTATGCTCAAAATAACTATAACAATAACAAAACAACCAGTATGAACTGAAAGTAGGATTGTACTCCTGCTGTTTTATGAATCTCTGGCTGGGATCACAAGAAGTGAAGTCAATCAAATCAATCAGTAAACCAATAAATCAAATAAATCACAAGAGTTTGTATCCTCAGAAGTCCAATTCCAGTGTATGGTACATAGTTTCCACAGATAGAGGAGAGAATGGCGAGGGGGATCTCTGCTCTGCCCTAGATACTGAGGTCTTTGGGGCTTTCTTTGTACAGCCTTCTCTTGGGCTCAGGGAGCTGGTTTGGGCTGCGGCCTGCTGTGTTAATGTGGCTCGCATTGTTATGGCCTGTGTTGTTGTAGGCAGCGTTGTTGTGCGCAGCGTTGTTCTTCATCATGCTATAGTAGTCTTTCAGTCTGGGTGCTGCTGCATAGTTCAGCTCCTCTCGGCTGTAGGTGCTGTCAGGGGAAGAGTCCCGCTCCATGCGGTATCGTCTCTCTGGTGTCCCGTTCATCTTGTATCTCTCCTCCCGCCTCTCTGAGGAAGAGTCCCTCAGGAGGCTGCCGTTATTCATTGCTCTATCAGGTGTGCGGCCCCTGGAGAGAGACAAGGAATCCCCGTTTTTGTTGGTGCGCTCAGGGGTTGTGGCCTCCCTGACTCGTCCAGGCATCTGTGAGTCCTTTAAGAGCCTGCGCTCGTAGAACTTTCGTTCAGGGGTGACTGTGAGGAACCCCCCTTCGTCATACTCCCTCTCAGGTGTACGGTCCCGATGTGCTCGCTCTGCCCTGCGGTCCATCGACTTGGCCCGCCGACGATCAGGGGAAGAGTTACGCTTTTGGGTTGGTGAACGGTCAAGGGAGCCGCGGCGTTGCCGACCAAACCTCCCGTCCAAAGTAGAGCTGCTGCTCGAGAGCTCTCGCCCCCTCAGTTTCTCGGCAGCTGCAGCCTTCTTCCCCGAGCTGTCTTTCCTCAGAGTCTTTAGGAGTTTAGAGATGCCGCTCTCCGACTCAGACTTCTTGACTTTGCGGCCTCGGCTCTTCTTGTTGCCACTGCTATTACTGTTGTCTGGAGACTGTTGTCTGGGGGTACTCTGACTGTGATTGTTGTTCCAGGTGTGATGATGGTGGGGGTTAAATTGTCGGCCTTGGTAGTCCATCTGGTCTGTCCCAGTCCTGTCCCTGTTCCTGTCCCTGTCTCGGCCACGCGCAGCCTCCTCCTGGCGTGATGGTTTGTGAAGGTCTGGTGGATAACTGGACTCCGATGAGGTGTGATATCGGCTGTTGGGTGGCAGCGTTCTCACTTCCGGAGTGTTTTGTGCCCCGGGTGTGGGAGGGTGCCCGTCATTGCTGCCGTCTGGAGGAGCAGAAAGGAGAAAGAGTCAGCTGGCTGAAAATAACTTACAGAAGTATGAGGCTATGGAATAATATTACACAGCATGTAAACAAACATATTACATTTATTTTGTTCGTAAGTCTATAGTGACAGCTATTCACAGATACCAACAAACACCATGTGTGTTCAAGTGAGCTCTTGCATTGACACTGACTGAAAGTCAATGCAGGGATTTTATGGAAATGATGCATTCATGTGCACTTTCATATATATGTATATATCCCAAAAATGATATTTGGAACAACAAATGTAGAATGTTTTCACTGAAGACTATGATTATGGTAAGGTAAGATAAACTTTAAATTAAATTCATATTAAATATGCAACAATTAAACATTCTGCTTTACATCTATATCTAAAATACACTGAAGTGACAAATCACTTCATGTTTTCTGTATGGGGGCTGTGGGTTAAAACACAAGAAGACATCAGCAACAACAGCAGGTGCAACACATCGGCAAGTGTAGGGCAGGGGTTATCAATGACACAACAGGAACCTAGGAAATCATTAAAAACAAAATGGTAAACAACTCAATGTGCATCACTGGGAAGAGCAGAACAAACCAAAAGCAATACAAAAACAAGAGTGTGTTTGGCTGCAAGTCTGCCAAATTAGAAACAGGTTGCTATGGTAGCAGCATGTGATGAGCGGTGATATAAATCAGTCCAGTCGAAATTGCTGGTCTGAGGTGGGCAGAGGGGAAGGGCATTGTACGCATAAGGATTCACAGGACTTATGGAAGTACAGTACAAGTCAGGCGTGGCAAAACATGAAGCATGTACACCGTGTGCGCAAACACACAGAAAGAAGGATGCAGGTAGGGATGAGCCGGAGAGAAGGGTGGATTAAATTGAGAGGTAAAAGTAAAAGGGTGAGAGGGAGAGTGGACTGGGACAGACTTTTGGCTACAAACCGTGGTCTGATTTTGGCCCATTAGGTAGAAACAGGGCTCTCCCATCTTGTCATTCCTCATTGTACCAACAGCGAGATGAGGAGCCATCATCGCTGGAGAGAGGAGGAAGAGCCCAGCAACAAGAGACAATAAAAGAGAACAGGAGAGGAATAGAAAGGAGAAAACAAATAAAACAGACAAGAGACTGTTTTTACAGTGCATCTTCATAGTGAGAAGGAGGGATTTTGTTGAGAAAGTAAAGAAAATAGCACATTTTATATAGTATCAAACAACCTTCAGAGAGAAACACAAATTCTGAGAAAATGAAATTCCCACTTAATTAGAAAACAAAGCTGAGATATAAAACAAGAACATGACTTAGACTGTTTGTCCGGACTAACACAGCATGAGGAATAATCCATCAGCAGAGAATACAGCTCTTGGGAGGGAATATCATCTCAGCTATAAAACATCTGTATCTATATAAATCATTGAAATAGCTAGCGTAGCAGCCACTTTCTCATTGATCAATATTATACAATAACCCAACCTTATACTGATACCATGATTCTAAATTAATGGATCAGAAAGTGTCTCCCTGTGAAATATTTATTTTTTACTTTGCACTTAACGTTCATGAAAATCAATAAAAAAAAAAGCAAGAATATGTCCCTCGGGCGCATTAAGCAGATGCTTTATTCTGGTCTCCAGTGTCTAAAGCTGGAACAGGGATAAGTTTTCCACACTGGAATTAGCGAGGGCAGAAAAAACAAAACAAAACAAAACAAAAAAAACATCACAACACATCACTACCTACCATATTCAGGTACAGATCCATCTCCCCTCTTGAGGACGAGCCGCGCCCTCCGGCCGCCGTTCTTGATGAGCTCAATGGCACGTGAATGCTTCATGTTCTTTGTGCTCTCGCCGTTGATCTCAAGGATCTCGTCTCCCACCTGGAACAGAGTGGTGGTGTTACTATGACAATGAGCTAAACAAGATCATGGGTGAAAATTCAAAGATGTTTAGATTGACAAGGCAGGAGATGAACTGGATACCTCTGGATCTCAAAGAGAGGAAAAACAGACATTTTAAATAAAATACACCCAGCAGTAACAGCGTACCCTCATCTTGCCGTTTCTGACAGCAGCCCCGTCCTCAGCCAGTCTCAACACATAGAGGTCCATGTTGTACTCCCGTCCTCCTCTCAGGCTGAAACCAAAGCCTTTACTGTCGCGCTCCAAATCCACAGAATAGAACTCAGCATCCTAAGAGAGAGACAGAGGTAGGTAATGATCAACACATGACCGCCACAATTTTAAATCAACACAACTTAAAAAAAACAAAACAAAAAAAAAAACATGACCACCACAACTTTAAAAATCTTCCCCTAAGTGACAGAATCCTATTCATTTTTGGAGAAAGAATCAAGCATGCCACATTAACTGCCTTATACATCTTTACTTTTTATAGCTTAAGACAAAAACAATGTTTAAAAAAAAGAAGTCACTAAATAAGTTGATTATTTGGTGATAGGATCTGTGATTTGTTTCTTCTTTTCTCTTTTGTTAGTTGTGATTATCATTTTAATTTGTATGTGTACTGTATATGTGCTTTGACAATAAATAAATCCCATTTGAATTTGAGTGGGAGGTAGAGAGAGAGAGAGAGAGGGAGAGAGAGAAAAGGGGAGTCAGTGATGTATATTTTGTCACCACGGGGACTGAATTTCACTTCCTGTTACACTGAAATTTACAAAGACGCAAAAAAGACTTATTTACTTGTTTTGATAGAATAAGCATCATATATCCTGAGTTTAATGATCTCCCCAAGTGTTTAAAATTAGCTGCAAAATTTGTTTACTGCTTTCACACAGGGAAATAAGCACCGCCACTGAATGAAGGCCACTGTATACAATTATTTTTTCTGTTACTTGCAATAATTTTACTATAACAAATATTGAGTGAGACCCTGAGAAAGAGAGCCAGAGAGAGACGGAAAGTTGCTCCCAGGAAGTGAGAACTTGGAAATTGCCAAAATCCACCGAGCACAAGAGTCAAAAGGTGAGTCCAACCTTAAGGACTAATCAAGCTATGTCCCACAAAAACTCACAAAATGTCAATGGCAGTGCAATACCCTAGAAGGCATGAATAATTAATGCTGCATCAGCATGTGAGCAGGGTGCAGATCACCAAGCAAGGGCACCACAAGGGCTGGACCCAAAACTTACTACACTCATCAAAAGTTCTCTCTTTGCGCAACTGTCCCAAGAACAAAATTTTATTACACTGGACATCTTGGGTCACAGCTTTATGCAGAGTTATGATTGGTGACTTCTCTCTGAGTTGATGACGGGCCGTAGCTGATGAAGTGAAGTCGACCCAGATGTTGAGTAAGTACACAGTGAGCACATCTATTCTTCTTACCTGTGTTGGCTGAGCTTGTGTGGGGGGAGGTGGAGGAGCTCCTTTCGACTTTGAGTTATTCCTTTTGAAAAATGAGAGAGACGCTCATATGAATACACACAAGAAGCCAGAATATATGGTAGGAAGACTATTGCATTATATTCATACGGCCATGATAGCGCCACCCACCGGGACTCTGTCTGCTGAGGTGTGTGTGTGGTGGTGATGGTAGCTATCTTCTCAGCGTTGGTCAACAGAGAAGCATTGGAGGACTCTGGAGAGAAACACAAAGCATTATGGGTGGGTGACATGTGCTTGTTGAATTAGCTGTGATAAGAAGGCAGTCTGTCTTAAAATAATAACACTAATGTAAAATTAACTGCTTTCATATTAGCCAATGAATATTTTTTCAAAAGACAGCGTGGAGAAAACAAAAGTTTACTCTCCAGAACCCCTTGAACTGCCTAAAGGCTGCACCATTCAACCTGATGCTAACTGCCTGCGATGTTGTCATTTGCCATTTGCTCTTGGACAACATTGGACTGAGGAAAAAAAAGAGCAGTTAAAAAAAAATATTGACTTGCATCATTCTGTTTCATCTGCTATTCCGTCTTCTTGTCTTTTCTTGCCTTTCAAATGTAACTCCGGGGTAACACTCGCAAGAGCATGGCAGTGCACATTAGTCACCACTGACATTGGTTACTTATAGCACAAATATATTTCTGCCTGTATTTAGTGCAAACATCAGCCTGACTCAGTTATCTCGCCCCTCATTACTTGGAGAATCATGACTTCCCCATGGCCACCTCTTCATCTTAGTGGGGTAAACAACTAAG